>JAVLUZ010000157.1:20053887-20201469 GCA_036768485.1 Mermis nigrescens
TCTTAAATTTACAGTTTGGTCAGAGGAACAACTTGACAAAAACAGTATACTTCAAAGACCCAGCAAAATATTTCGCCCATATATTTAATCCATCAGTCCTCGTCACTGCTATTCATATGATCAGCGAAGAACTCGTCTCAGTCACATATAAACAACACGATGATTTTGTTGATGTTATGTCCAATACAAACCCTGTCATTGCGGCATATACTACGGCGCAAGCCCGACTCAAACTATACTATTACATTGAAAAACTCGACAAACGCGTGTTATACTTCGACACGGATAGTATAATTTACATATCGAATCTTGATAAGCCTTTGGAAATATAATGTGCCGATTGGAAACTGTTTAGGCGATATGACTAATGAACTTAGAGAATATGGAGATGAATCTTACATTAGCGAATTTTGGCAGCGGTGGCCCTAAAAACTATGGATTTCGCGTTTTTAGCAGTAATGATAAGAAAAATTATTTTGTACATAAAGTTCGTGGAATAACATTATCTTATATAACAGTTAAACGCGTCAATTTCAAATGCTTGCGTCGCTTGGTACGTTTGTTTGTTAAATACGGCAATAAGGACGAAGTTTCTTTAGTTTCGACTCATATTGAACGTAAAAAGGAAGGTAGAAAAGTAGTTACAAAATATACGCCTAAAAAGTTTCGAATAGTGTATGACAAGCGAGTTATACACAAGAACTTTTCTACCTTTCCTTATGGCTATTAATTACTGTATTGATGCATTGTTAATTTTGTACTTATAATAAGCTGCACGAATATTAAAATTAGTGTTCAGGAAATTTTATGGATTGAGCAGACGTTTCTTTAATTTGTGCTCTAATTACTGAATTTTATAGAAATAATGCTAAATTTGTTGGAATTTATATTTATTAATATATTAACAATTAAGGTTTCTGCTGTTGAAAAATCCATTAAGAAATTATGAATTGACAATAACGCATGTGCCAAATTTTAATAATTTTGAAAAAATTGAATTTATTGCAAATTGTTTAGAAAAGAATAAGAAACTTTTTCTAGCCTTACCGAGTTATGTTAACGAGACAGTCATTTATAACTTAACTGTAGCTGAGCAAGACAAATTCGCTAAATTTATTGAGCAAAATAAAGACTGCCCCGCTAATAAAGGAACAATCGATGCTTTTAATGATAGAATAATATCACATACCCCATATATATTTATACACTGCGGAAGAGTTTCAAATTTTGTTAAAATGGAAGTTAAAACGTTCAGACTTGATTATGCGAGAACGATGTTTTTACTAAGTATTTTAAAAATGAAGGCGCCTGATTGCAGAGCTCGTATTGAATGATATAAAAATGATTGTAATTTAAAATTTAGTCATTATCTTATTGTATACTATGAATATGGACGTAAAGTGGAAACATCCTTTTAACTGTATCGTTTCGGGGCCAACAAAGTCTGGAAAAACTGAATTTGTCAAAAAATTTGTTCAATTTTCGAACGAAATGATAGACTTCCCGCCTTCAAAAATTTATTGGTGCTATACTGAATGGCAACCAGCTTATGAAACTTTATTAGAAAAAAATGTTTATTTTATAGAAGGACTTCCAAATTTTGACGAATTAAAATCAGATAAGGACAAACCTAAACTATTAATTTTGGATGATTTAATGATGGATACAAAATCTGATTCAAGATTAAGCGAACTCTTTACAAAAGGCTCTCATCACTGGAATTTATCAATCATACATATAGTTCAAAATGCATTCTATGACGGCTTAAGGACTAGCAGAATTAATGCACAGTATTTAGTTTTATTGAAAAATCCTTCCGATCAACTGCAAGCTAAAAGTTTAGGAAGACAAATATTTCCAGGCTTAAAACATTTCTCTGAAGCATTATCAGATGCGACGAAAAAGCCTTTTGGCTACTTATTGATCGATTTATGCCAGACAACGCCTGAAAATATACGTTTGAGAACTAATATTTTTCCTACAGACAATAAGAATTACGTTTATGTACCAAAATAAATATAGCTACAAAACTCGAAAATTCATTGTAGTAATTTTAAAGTCTAAAAGCGAGTATTTTTTACAACTTGTCTCCAAATTATGGAAAATGGACGAAATGGGTTCGTTCAAAATATTTTACGACGAACAATGTCTAACACAAAAACAGTAAATTTCGTATTAGCTTCCCCGTTCTTAGCTTTGATATTTTTCCTTGCTTTCATGACCGCATTATTCTACGATTTACACGTAAAAAAGTGTAACATGGGAAACGCTTATAGTCGAGAAGCAAATTTCACGATTTTAGTGCACACGCCTAGTAAATTAAACAGAACAACAATGTATAGCTTAAATAATGAAGAAAAAAGCCATTTATTATATTTCATAGAGAAAAATATTGCTTGTACACCTGGAGTAGGAAGAGAGTTTAGACTAAGAGGCTGCTTTAGATTGATTATTTTTAACCCCGACATATACATATGTTGTGCAATCGATGGCTTATTTACTAGTTTACACGTTGCATCAATGAATTTCTCTTACAAAGATACTTGGCGATTAATTCAAATTCTGAATACAACTAGTTTTTAGAAAAAATTCATATATATAAGTATTTCCTTTGCTAAATTTCGTTCATTTTTATTCAAATTGCTCTCGAGTCTGGTCGATTTTGTAATTATGGTCACTGCATCGTTTGAGATATTCGTTCGACTTATTCATCAGCGAGGGAGAGGTATAAATATTTAAAATTTTTATATAAAAACGCATTATTTTCGCCTTTTTTCAGCAATTTATATATTAAATCATGAAAAAGCACTTCTCGCTGACGTGTTTTGGACTCGATTTTCGACTGAAGCAAAAGCAGCATATAAAGAAAAAGCAAGAGAATACAATAATTATCATATTCTGACTGGTCGAAGGCGCATGTCTGCATTTTGGTATTTCGCCAATAAGCTTTTGTTCGAAATCAAAAAGAGGGATTTGAAGGCTTATTTTTTACAAGGGCTGTACAATGATTTGAATGAAGATATAAGACTTGGCTTTTCCGAATTGAATGATGCAAATTTTTTCACCGTAAAAGCTATTTCACACAAATTTTGAATGATGAGGCGGATTTTTTGCTGCATTAATATTATAAATAGGTACTAAATGGAAAAATGTATCATTTTCGCATTTTGTGTTCATGCTGTCATGTCGCATCGATTACACGATAACATTAATGAATTGAAAGTATTAGCAAAGTGCAAACCTTGTCAACGTAAAGCGTTTTTGAATAAAGCTAACAAAGAACTAATTTATTGTATTTCGGATATATGTTATAATATACTGCGTGGTAACATTTTATTGACTCCATCACAAAAGAATCAGTTAAAACGATATAAAAATAATATTCGTTACTTGGGTTCAAAAAAAGGCACAAACCTAGCTCAAAAACGTGCACTTATTCAAAAAGGCGGATTTTTACCACTCTTATTGGCTCCTTTATTTAGCATTGCTACTGATTTGTTTAGTAATTTAATTAGAAAAAAATGAAATTTACAAACAAAATGGTATTAGTACCACAAGATGTTTTATCTAGCCAAGCGAATACTGAAAAATCACCACTACAAAAGCAAATCGATGAGTTCAAGAATGAAATCAAACGAATTTTGGAAAACGAAAATGAAAGCCCTGAACGTCAATTTCAATTGTATTCACAACTTTTTCGTAGATATTTAATCTTGGAAGCTGAAAGTCGTGTGCATCAAACCGTAATTTCTAAGCCTGAGGAAAAAAGCGAAGAAAAACCCGATTTAAAATTGACTTGGTTTGACACAGTTTTATCTAGCCTTCCGAAAAGTAAATTAAAACAGGCACAAATGTTGATTTCGCACATTAAACGCAGTAAATTAATTAAAGTAAACGATAATGGCGAGATTTCAGTTGATGACCGTCCTATTCCTAATTCTCATATTGTGGACCTTATTAATGATTTCAGTAGAGAACGTATTAAAACTGAGCCTCCAATCGGAGCGTTAGAATTAGCACAAGCTTTATTTAAAGAACATGTTCCTAAAGAATTTATAGGAAACCCAAATAGACGAAAAATGTTGGCTGAAAAAATATATAAGAAGCAATCCGAAAAATCCGACTCAGTTACAGAATATGATTCTGCGACGGAAGGTTGTGCTGCAGAAACCATTAAACAGGAAACAACGCCTAAAATATATAGAAATATAAGAAAATTTAGAAAATTATATAGATATACTCCATTGTATGATGAATGAAAAATTGTTCAAATCTATTTATAGTAATTTGAATAATCCCTCATCTTTTACTAGTATTAAATCATTGTATAACGCTGCTAAAGCTAAAGACCCATCAGTTACATTAGCTAAGGTGAAGAAGTGGTTATCCTCGCAGGATACATATACTTTACATAGGCAAGCCTATCGAAAATTTAAGAGGAATAAAATTTACGTTTTTGATATTGATCATCAGTGGGAATTAGATCTTGCTGATTTGACATCCTTAGTGAATTTCAACAATGGTTTCAAATTCATTTTAACCTGTATTGACGTTTTAAGTAAATATGCATGGGCTAAACCTCTTAAGAATAAATCGGCTTCTAATGTTTCGCAAGCATTTAAATCAATTTTATCGGAAGGACGTAAACCATGGAGACTTCGAACAGATAAAGGAAAAGAGTTTGTAAATCAGGAATTTCAAAAGCTATTAAATCAAGAACAAATTGAATTTTTCACATCTCAAAACGAAGATATTAAATGCGCAATTATAGAAAGGTTTAATCGTACCTTGAAAAATAGAATGTTTCGTTATTTTACCGATAAGGGAACATACAATTGGATTGATGTCTTGGACCAACTAGTTGAAAATTATAATAATACAGTACACCGATCAATCAAAATGAAACCAGCGGATGTTAACGTCAATAATGTTCAACAAGTTTTGGAAAATTTGTATGGAAAAATTAAAAAGAGTAAAGAGCCTAAATTAGCAGTTGGTGCTTATGTACGAATTTCAAAGTACCGTCAAATATTTGATAAAAGCTACATTCCTCAGTACACAGAAGAAATTTTTAAAATTTCGCAGGTTATTCGACGTCAAACTGAGCCAGTTTACAAAACTTATTGATTTAAGCGGAGAACACATAATTGGAACATTTTATGAACGCGAACTCTTAAAAATTGAATTTAATAAAGACCGTACATTTAAAATTGAAAAAATAATCAAACGTCGACGTCTAAGAAACGGACAAGTTCAATTATTAGTAAAGTGGTTTGGATATCCTGAAAAATTTAACGAATGGATTTTTGAGACGGATATAACATGAACGGTTACGAAATTCGAAATATTGTACAATCAGATAAGGTACTACAACGCATTTTCCTCGGTATTTTCCCAAGTGACAAACTTCCCTGGAAAATACCATTTCGACCAGCTGCTCTTATTGCAAATATCGATCGCCATTATCAAAGCGGACAGCATTGGGTTGCATTCTATTTTGATTCAAGCGGCAATGTTGATTATTTTGATTCATTAGGATTACCACCTTTCGTAGAATCTTTCAATCATTTTATGCGTAGAAATAGCAAGACGCAAAATTTAAATAAGACACGCTATCAGAGTTCGTTTAGCGCTACCTGTGGACTTTATTGCATTTTCTTCTTGTTTCATAGATGTCGTAATATTGCTATGAATTCAATTTTTAAATACTTTACACCGAATTTGATGCATAATGATAGTATTATATGTAACTTTATGCAAAATGTTTACAGTGTATGCCCTAGTTCGTGCTGCTTTCGACCTGATTTGCAACTTTGTATTCCTTACTGGAAAATGAAATTTATATAAAGCAAACATTTTACGCATTTATTCATTTGTGAAAGTTTTCTCTTAGCAAGTAGACATGTTAGAGCACGGTCAGTTTTATATAACCTTACCTAGTAATACTGAAAAAGATTGTACAGCTTCCAATTTTCGGGTCACGTTGCCCAACAGAATAAGATTAGAAGGTGACTGGGAAGTTGGTTTAGTAGAACTCATTTATCCCCATTCTTGGTATACGATTAAGCAAGGTAAAAATTATATAATGTTGCATGCGGAATCAAACTTTGAAAGAATTTATTTTCCTGCTAAAAATTACGAAACTATAGAAAGTCTTGTTACTGCTATTAATACGGCCATTTTGGAGAGATTAAAAGGAATAAAATTTGAAAATGCGGTGCGAGTAGAGTATAATGCTTTCACTAACCAAGTAATTTTTACCATAAATCCCTCAATTGTTGAAGGAGTATATGCAAATGAGCAACTGTGTGGAATTCTAGGATTTGCTCAACCGATATATAAATATACATTGGACGCCAAACCTACTAGAGTATTCAGTAATGATAATACACTTGTTCAAACGAAGTATAAATTAACATCAGACAAGGAACCTATTAAAGTACTTAGCACTAACGCGCCGGATATAAATAAGAATAAGTTTGAAACAATGTACGTGTACAGTAACATCGTTGCAAATCAGATCGTTGGAAACGTAATGGCGCCACTTTTGCGTGCTATTGATGTGCAAGGAAATTTTGGTAGTGTTATAAATAAAACATATGATGTTCCACATTACATTTCAGTCCTCAAGAAGGATATCAAAAGAATCGAAATTAATATAAAGACAGATTCCGACAAATTTGTTTCATTTGAGTTTGGTAAAACTATAATCAAGCTCCATTTTAGAAAACGCTCGCATTATTTTAATATTTGAAAATGCATATAATTTACACACCAGATAGTGCAAACGACTGGCTAGAATTTTATCAAAGTACTATAGCATCCAACCCCCAGTATCAGCTAGGGGAGCTATTCGTGGTTTTAAAGCATATGCACCTTATCACAGAGGAGCAGGATTAGGTAGCTTTTTTAGAGGTTTATATAGAATAGCATTGCCATTTTTGAAAACAATTGGGAAAAACGTTCTACTCAGTGGGTCCAAAATTGCTGCTGATGTAGCAAGTGGTCGTAAATTAAAAGAAAGTGCAATAGAGCATGGTAAAACTGGTGCTGCTCAAGCATTACGTGAAACAGCTGATCGTTTTCAATCCGGAAAAGGAATAGGTCGGCGTAAAAAGATATCAAGCATTAAAGTATTTAAAAAGAGAAAACGCTCTACACTGTAAAAAAAATCGTTGTAGTTGCACAAAAATTTTCTGTCGATATGACAGATCTGTCCGACGAACAAAAAAAAATTGTGTAGACCATGAAAATTTTCGACTTGTGCTTAACTTACACAACTTTATTTTGTTCAGATTGCGAGCTATGGCGCTCCGTGAAAGTTGTGTAGGAAATACAAAAAAAAATATTAACAGGCATGTACAGCCGTTTTTACTAAGTGAATGTACGCGGCTATCTTGAAGTGGTTTACTGTACCAAGAAATTTTGAAGATCAGACAAGACCATACGTGGGCAGCACCAAAATTCTGGGGGGGGGTCAAAGTTGGGAAAATGGCCAAAAATAGCTCTAAAAATGGCTAAAAATAGCATTCTGGGGGGGTCTGCGGAAATCTGGGGGGTTTAAACTTCTGGGGGGGGGTCAGAACCCCCCCCCCAAACCCCCCCACGCCCACGTGTGGACAAGACGTGTTGTCCGTGTGCTAGAGATGGAAAGTTGGGGCCCGACAATCCGACCCAACCCAAAAACCCGACCCGCGGGTCGGGTCGGGCAAAGCATTGGGCTGCGGGTTGCATCGGCCTAGATTAACTACACAAAAGATGTGCGGATTTTTGCGGGTTGGGTCGGGCAGATACTTAACGTTGCGGATCGGGTGAGGCGAATTAATCCTTTTAGTTACAAGGGTCGGGTGTGGGTCGAAAAACCCAACCCGCTTTTCATCTCTATCGTGTGCTCGCTCAGCTTTCCAGTTTTTGTATTTTCTAGGCTTCTAGTAGTTTATCACTCCTGTTCTTAATCACTAGATTTTTAAGTTTCTAGTAGGCTCGTTCCCTTACTTAGTGCAACGGATACCTAGTACTTACCTATTTTTCTCATGAACCGTTGCTGTTAGTTTGTTTTCTAGAAATAGGTATAGGAGGTAAGTAGCTTAGGTATCTAGCAAGAAGCACGCAGCTTGAATAATGCTGCAATTTTTTTCCTTTATTGAGATAGGTATCCAACTTTTGGTTTTCCCTAGGAGGAGGATTGAAAAAGGTATTCAGTGATGAAAAAGACCAAAGGTTTTTCGTATGAGTTTCCCTTTAAAAATTACAAAAGAAGTTCCAGCGCTTCTTTAATGGTGAAATGCAATGAAAACTTCTTGAATTCATTTTCATTTCTGCTAGGTACTTATCGTTTTTCATTGTTGTTTTTATATGCAATTCCTTCTGCATTAAAAGTAGGCAGTTAAGGTAGGTATATTGTTTAAGATATTAGGTTCGTCAATCGTCATAAATCTTTTACGTTTTTTACGGCGTTCGGGTTTAGTGTGCGAAAAACTCGTTTGTATGATATGATTTTCACTTTTGTCTGTTAACACCGCTTCTTGGACCCATCCCTTATTCAGGATCTTGCTCTGGGGAGCTGACTGACCAAAATAAAAAAGGAAAATAATGGATGCAATCTAATTTGTAAAATTCGGGTAAAACCTGGTTGGAATTTTGCTTTAATGAGGAATTGGAAGGGAAGGGAAAAATTGTTCTCAGATTCTATTCTGCACCCCTGAATAACCCCTGAAAACGGCCCTATTGCTGCTCTAGCTAAGCTGATATTTCTTCAAATTGTAAGAAATAGATGAGTAATCGAAACGAGTTGATTTTATAATTTTTAAATATTTTAGATGGACCCAACAAAAACATTTGTATGTAAGCTCTGCGGCGCCACTGTTGCCAAACGTAATTTGCAACAGCATTATCGATTAACACATATAAGCCGGATAAATTTTCCCTGTCCTTATAAAGGTTGTCCGTCTACCTTTAAAAGTATTCGCAGTGTTTCAGTTCACGTTTGTCGCTTTCATAGCACAATTAAAGCATCTTCTAATGGAGCTGTTAATACCATTTGCCGTATATGTTCAACTGAGCAGCGTTTTTCGACTATTAAAGACCTATTTATGCACATGAAAAATGTCCACGTTCGCCTGAATGAAAAAATAGCGTGTTTATTTAGCAAGTGTGAGTTCTCAACAAGAGTGAGTGGGACGTGGTCGAGTCACTTTTATCGCTCTCACTGTCAATCCATAAATTTAAGCCTTCTGCGTAAGGAGTATATTTGTGAATCCGTTAGTTGTCCAGTTGAAAGTGATATTGTGGAGCAGGAGTTTTCCGAAGATGAGGATAATGGGCCTAATAGTACTCATGTGATCCCAGAACCTGAGCAGGCGCCCACTCATAAGGACATTGAACGAACGATAGCGTTGTTGTTCCTGAAGATGCAAGTCGTGTACCACATTCCAGAATATCTTATACAAGATGTTTTTGATACGTTTTCCGAGCTAAGGAGCTTCCAATTAATTGGGCTGATTGATCAATTCTCGAAAAAATTGTCTGCAGATGGAGACAGATTACAGTTATTGGATCAAATACCGGCCTTGTTGGATGCTAGGCAGCCCCTGAGCACGGCTTACCTTCGGAAACGATATTTTACACGTCAATTGCCATATGTAGCACCGGGTATAATCAGAGATGTAACGGCTCAAAATTTTGAGTGGGGGTCCCTGGCCATTTTTAAGGGAAGAAGGGGTGGGGTTAGCGACTTCAATTTAAACGCCAAAAAATCGCATAAAAATGGCCGAAAAATCAATTTTTTCCAAAAATCGGGGGGGGGGGGGCGAGTCAAAAATTTTCTGGCTTTGGGGGAGGGGGCAGCTCAGCTGACTTTGGGGATCCCCATTCCCCCAGTCACATGTATGGGTATAATACATACATGCACACTGGGGGGTATGGGGGGTATCCCCCCTACCACAACTTTTTGAAGGCATACCCCCCTCAGGCGATTTTGGACCAAAAACGCGTCAAATAGAGCAGAATTCGCAAAAATTTTCGGCGCTTCGCGCCGAAGTGAGTAACTAACTGTTCTATATGTCTTTATAATGGCAAAATTTGCATTTAGAAAGCAAAAATGTCAAATTTTTCGGCGCTCCGCGCCGTTTGGAGGCAATTTTCAGTGTTTTTTGCCGTCGGAAACCTAAAAATCGGCTGAAATTCATTACAAAAGGTCGTAAAACGCTGTTTAACCACACTAAAAACGCTTGTATACCATATTATAGCACGCAAAAATTTGCATGTACAAAACGTACAACGACTTTTGGGGACCATCTTTGTACATGTACAAATGGACCTTGTACAAAAAACACTGCATTTACCCCCCCGTCCCCAAGGAAACTCGGTTTACCCCCCTCCCAGAGCTTTTGACCGTGTGCATGTATGGTATAATACATGCACATGGTCATAAGCTCTAGGAGGGGGTAAACCGATTTTCCTGAGGGTACATGAATAATCTTTTAAACATTGTAGAAATTTGGGGCTTAAATCGTTATTTAATTTTTCATCAATATTCATGCCTTAATTAGGATGAAAACAAGTAAGAATAAATATGATACTTTGATCTGAAACATTAAATATAAGCAAAATAATGGAAGAAAAGTGTGAATGAACGAATTGAACGTTCTGCTGTTAGAAAAGCAAGTACTATTCTTACATAATTATGCTGTTAGATGCTATTTGACGCTTTTCCATGGTTCGAGCAATAGATTTGATCCCACAGCGGCCTGAGGGGCTATGCCTTTCAAAAGCTGTGGTAGAGGGGATACCCCATCATACTCCCACCATAACTGGGTGTGGGGGTATGCACCCCCCAGAAGGCATAATACCCAACAAGAAATGGCAAATACCCGAAAATGCCCGAGAATTTCATTTTTTTAAATTTTTTGCTTTTTTTCGGGTTTTTTATGCCAATCGATAGAGCTCGATGAGATACGTTCAAAAATAGTCTTTTTAGCCATAGCACTGTTTTTAAGGCCAAAAATCTAACTTTTAATAATTTTTGCGTCCCTCAGAATTTTGGAGCCGC
This sequence comes from Mermis nigrescens, assembly GCA_036768485.1. Lineage (NCBI taxonomy): Eukaryota > Metazoa > Nematoda > Enoplea > Mermithida > Mermithidae > Mermis > Mermis nigrescens. The sequence continues at coordinate 20,064,938 of JAVLUZ010000157.1, forward strand.
CCACCTATGCCCCCCACTCCAGTGTGCATATGTGTCAGGCATGATGTTTATGTACCTACCCTTTGTTGAGTAAAAAGTTGCATTATAATTTTGTATAAAAGTTTGTTAAATGAGGCGATTTACGCTCTTACATTTTTTCTTATAAATTACTATGGATTGATTCCCCTCGCAAAATTTTCGCAGGTCAGCTAAACCCTAAAAATAGATGCACAAGGCATAAATGGCCAGGGCGAAGCGAAATTGAGGTTTTGGGGCCAGGGAGGGGTAAAATTCGAAGTTTTTACTGTATGTAGGTACTTAAGCGAGCTTTTGGCTATTTTGTACGCCAAAATTAGATAGAAATACACATTTTTCGGCTCATGTCGCTCGGCAGTGGGTACCTAACTTTCGGACCCTTCAGCGGAAGGCAATACCCCCATCAACCCTTCTCATGTGCATATATGTCCCTCCCATGAGTCACAATTTCTAATTGTCATTTCTATGGTATGCTATGCTTTGTTAACTTCTCTATTTTTGATGTTGAATAATGCTGGTAATTAATTTTTCGAAATGGGGCGAATCACCGAAAAATTTTTATGACTTTTTCAGACAATGCTGTTGTGGCCAAAGCTGTGAAAATTTTAAATCTTCATACTTTTGTTATCCCAAAATTTGTTGTACATGTACACGGAAAATTCTGCAAATACAAAAATGAGGTTCTTCCGCCCCTCATATTATGTTTTGTATCAACAATAGCCCAAATTTATTTGCGTAATTTTTAGGCCTAGGTAACTATTTTTTTAATTTTTTTCAGAAGAAATGTCCATCAGCTCGGAATCAGGGCGAGTTTTCAAAATGGTTTACGTGCCGATTTTGAAAGTTCTACAAGCTCTTTTCGAACACACGGATGCCTTGAAAAAGTTTTCAGACGGTGAATTGTATTTTGTTGTTGTGCTCGATTTTTTCATTTAGTCCGGGACTATGCTATTTTAAGTTTTCTCTTGTGTAGCATAGGTGCGCAAGTACGAGCTTTCTGGGGGGGACTGAGAATTGATTGAGAGCTAAGTGCTTCATGAAAAGGGCTCTTTGGTCTTTCAGGGCTCAGAAAATCAGCTATTAATTATTTTGGTCCAAAGACAAGTTATACAGCCGCTAAGGACTTGAATACATAGCGTTACAGTTATTTTGCACTAAAATTAGCTACATAGCTCTTTCTTGATTCAGGAAAATGACTAAATATGCTTCTAAAACTCAAGAAAGACGACTAAAAAACCTTCCTGAACTCAAAAAAGACTATTGATCTAATTTTTTGAAGCCAGAAAGGCTATATAGCCATACCTGGGCGTGGGGGTTTGCACCCCCCAGAAGGCAAAATACCCAACAAGAAATGGCGAATTTTCGAAAATACCCCCCCCCAGAATTTTATTTTTTTGAAATTTTTTGCTTTTTTTGATGCCAATTGATAGAGCTCGACGAGATACGTTCAAAAAAATGATGTTTTTTTCGCCATAGCACCGTTTTTAAGGCCAAAAATTTGACTTTTAAAAATTTTCACACCCCCCCCAGAATCTTGGTGCTGCCCAGGTATGTATATAGCTAATTTTCTGAGCTCAAAAAAAGACTATATGGCAATGTTTTTTCGGCCAAAGTGGCTATATAGCTATCAGTTTTTCGAAGCTTGGGATGGGGTGTAAAATACCCAAGCTTCACCCCCCCCCCGCTAAGCCCATGTATGACACAAAATTTCAGATTTTATACTATATATGCGCGCAGGGAGGAGTGAGAAGGGGTTATTACTTGCTTCGCTGAATGGTCCAAAAATTTGGTATCTATTGTTAGGTAGTTTAAACTTCAAGCGATTTTGACGTAAAAATGACCAAAATTCTATTTTGATTGTAAAAATCCCGATTTTCACCCTACCCTAACTGCAGAATCTCGATTTCACCCCCCCTCCTTCGCCGACCTGACCCTGTGCATCTACTCCTATGGTTTTTTAGTATTTTTATCCTTTCAAAAACCTTTAATGTACAAAAAATGGTCTTTAAAATGCATTATTCTGTTGTCAAATTTTTTGGCGCTTCATTCTCAGATATTACTCAATACTGACATTTACTGCTTTTCACCGCTCTCTTGAAACCTTATTTTCAGATCAGAGCAGAAGCATACCAAAGCATGAGGGTTTGGAGGGGTATGCATCCCTTGCAGGCCATATACTTATCATGGAATGAAGATACCCGACAATACCTCGAGAATTTAATTTTCTTAAATTTGTATTTTTGCTTTTTTTCCGCAATTCTTTCATGCCAATAGATAGTGCTTGACACGGTTTTTGTATTCAGCAAAAAACGCTCAGGCGAGTACCTTTTCCGATAGTTTCCAATAACTTTTAGAATTGCGCATTGTGGTGGGGTGAGAAAACTGAGGGGGTTGGTGAAAATTTTGTGGAGGTTGCCAGTGGCGGATCTAGGATTTTCTTGGGGGGCGTTAGACCAACTTTTCCAAAAACCGCCAAAAATAGGTCAAAAATTCGCACTTAACGCGCAAAATAGCGTTTTTTACGTTTTTTAAACGGTCTACTTTTATCTAGAATCACTTTTGACGCTATATTTTACCAAAAAATTTAGGAATTTTCGACAACTTTGTGCGGAAAAATCTTAAAATTTCTAAGATTTTAGGCTAAAATCAGGCGCGAAGCGCCAAAAAATTTGCGAAATTTCGACTAAAAGACATTAAGAAGCTTGATTTATTGCGCATTTTCTGTATTTGTAGCGTTTGACGCGAAAATTTAGAAATTTTATAAAAGTTTTGCTCGAAAATAGAAGAAATCTATGCTAAAATATCTGTTTATACTCTTCAAATTGTTTTAAAAGCTATTTTATGAGCAAAAAATGGCTTCCACACTGTAAATAAAGTAGATAAATGTCATTAATTGGTCTCATCCGGCGCGAAGCGCCGGAAAAATTAGAGAAATAATGATCATTGACGGTCAAAAATCATCGCAAATTACATGTCCTTTCTTTATCTCGCCAAATGTTTTTGGCCGATGGGGGGCGGCCGCCCCCCCGCCCCTTCCTTAAATCCGCCCATGGAGGTTGCGTAGAATCCCAGATCATGTACCTGTGGTTAGCTTCATATCGTGTCTTCATTATTTGCAAGTTTTCATTTAGTTTGTCGGGTCAACCTCGACTTTTACAAAGTCAAAAACTTGATGGCCGTTACCTATGCTCAGCGTCGATTGCAAATAACGAGCCAAATTGAAGATATCAGTGCTAAGGGTGGCTATCGATATCTTTTTGTTCAAGAAATTTTGAGAGAATGGCCAGCCTTGCGACTGAAACTAATAGTATTTGCTTTTTTCGTTATTTGTCTGTATAAGACGATCCAAGAAAGGATTAACTTCCTTTAGGAAATGACGCAAATTCCATGCTCAAACTGACAAAACTCATGATTTTTTTAAAAATTGTTGTAATTTTTAAATGATAATACACATTAACACATATTTTATTAGCTTTTTAGCTTAAAGAACCTCACTGGTTGACTCTTGGACTACCCACGTCATAGGCATAGGGGACTTCAGGAACTTGAAGAGTGGTCCCCCTGTAAATCTTTAGTCTCTCAGCATTAAAATTTTATTGCAAATTTTGGCTTTTTGTCTCGGACCTTCGCTCTCAAGAATTGGGTTTCTGTCCCATGTCTACCTATCGTGATACGCATATGTACATGATTTTGGGGATTTGATGGAGATTTCCACTGCACGTGGGCACCATAGATGCACAAGGTCGGGTCAGGTCAGTCAGGAAGGGATAAAATCCAGCTTGAAAATGCACTATTTTCAGCTCAAACTACCTTACAATAACAATACCTAATTTTTGTATACTTCAGCAGTGGTAATATTCCCTCTTGCCCCTCCCTGTGTGCATGTGTGGCTGGCAGGGCATAGTTTTACGTGTTTAATAATGATTTTCCCAATGTGTAAAAATTCTTTTTTTGCAGAATGAATGATTCATTTATTATATTTGAATTTTCTCGTATTTTAAAGGTTTTGGATGAATTTTATCGCATCACTAATATCAACATAAGTTCGATTTGGTACGAAAATCTAGATGCGATCGTTCCGAAAATCCTGAGCTTGTGTAAACAACGATCGACGGTTGAAGGCACTGGATTAGATGACGAGGTACATAATATTCTGTACAGTCTAAACCTTAGCCTAAGCGATTTTGGCATATTATTTGGGATTGCGGTTTTCAGATTACATGGCAATGTTCAATATTCTAAGATACGAAAATGTATATTTTTGTACTAAAAAATAATCATAATTCTTTAAGCAAGTACGTATTTGATTTTTTGTAAACATTAAAATAAAGGAAGCTGAGTGCAGAAAACATTACAGACGCCTTCTCCTAGCATTTATAATTCGGGCGAGGATCAAAGGTGGGCAGCTCCAAAGTTCGGGGGGAGTGCAAAAATCTTTAAAAGTTAAGTTTTTGGCCTTAAAAACGATGCTATGGCGGAAAAACACCATTTTTGAAAAAAAACCCGAAAAAAGCAAAAAAATTCTGAAAAATAAAATTCTGGGCGGTATTCTTGGAAATTTGCTATTTCTTGTTGGGTAATTCGCCTTCTGGGGGATGCATACCCCCAACCCCCACGCCCACATGTGGCGAGGCTTTGTCTCCTTGTGTATGTTATCAGAATAGTAATTGAATGAAATGAGGAATATTTTTCATGCTTTTAGGAATTCTAACATCAAGATTTTTTCCAAAGTTTTTTGTGTTTGGCGCGTTTCGTGATCATTTGTGACATCTATTGGTATTCTTAGCCGTATAAAACTCTTTTTTATGTCAGAACAGTAGTTTCTATGCCTAAATTGAATTTTTAGTCCTTAGAAAGATTTCTCGCGTATTTTTTAGGCGCTTTGTATCGATTTTTACGCAAATTTTAGTGCGTTTTTAGCAAGAAAATTCCAAAATTTCTCGGGTTTTTCCATGTCAAAGGGGTTAATCAAGAATCAGCTAGGTACATGAAGCGTATGGACGAGTTTTCCGGCCTATTTTCGACATTGCTAGAAAAGTTTGAGATTCTGCCTACCCTCTATTAGATGCATACTTTTGGGAAGGGGATCCCCAAGCATTTTTAGGGGGTAATTGACTTCAAATTTTTTGGTTAAAAAATGTTGAAATCGCACAAAAATGGCCAAAAATTAAAATTTTTTTCAAAAAATTTAAAGGAGGATCCAAAGTTTTCTGGCTCTGGGGAGAATGGAGGGGACAGTGGGTGGGGATCCCCCGTTCTCCATGTTATATGTTTGGTCAAATCAGGCTCATGTTCAGCATCCGGCCAAGGGGGGCGGACTCAACATATAATCGTCCATGTTTTGAGAAAATCGCAGGGCTAGCCCTCAAAAACCGCATTTTTTGACCTTTCTCGACATGCTCTATCCATTGAAATCATAAAATTAGAACTTTCTTGGAAAAAATTTTTTTACTCAAAAAGCTATATGAAATATGCCATTTTTTTGTCGCGCCTGAGCCAAAATGACGAAAATTACTTCATTAAATATAGCCTTGGGTCAAATGGATCTCCCATTGAATGAATAAATTTGGCTGCATTAAAATGGTTGAAGTTTATAAAAAAAGAACTACTATTGAAAAGTGCTTATCTGAGAAATTGGCTTTAGACTCAAATTTATTATTCTTCTTTTAGGCTCCCGACGATAGCTCTGATTTGATTTTGACTGAAACGCGTGAAGAGGCTTTGCGAGCTTTACCAGGCTTGTTACACGAAGATCCGTCGATGTTCTTCAGAGTGTTTGAGGTATGGCTATATTATGTTCGATGAAGGGCAAAATCATAATCTTGACATCAAGTGTCCCTTGCTTTTCCACTTAGTCAGCACGTATGCATTATCGTAGGCTACAGTGAGTAAACTGGTCTGGATCATATATTATCTTGGGGTTTGGGGTATTGAATCACAGAAAAAATTTTTCACCCTTGGCCAAAAACTTCACATCCCCAGATTTGTCAATTTTTAAAATGTTTCCATAATTTTTCTAAAAATTTCCTTAGAGAGCGCTTTTTCAAGCTTTTTTCAAAGTATTGGCTTCCTTAGAAGTATCAGATTTTTCATGATTTGCATGACGTAATCATCGTTTTACCTATATGTTGTTCATTTTTCCCGACTTTTTCTGATTTTATTACAAAATTTCTTCTGCTTTTGAACCTTCACTTCCTCCTGTACATGTCATGGGAATGGACGGATCCCCGCTTGAAGTTCATTTGACATGAAAATAAAGCTTTTCGGAAGCCAAAGAAAGTCAGTATGTAAATGTCATTATTGAGTTTTAATGGCATGAAACGCCAGATAAATTCAAAACCATGCTTTAAAATGGCTAAGATCATGAAATAATTTTGAAATATCCTCTCTTGTGCCCAAGTGGCAACATGGGGCGTGCGCCCCTCCCCCATCCCCCCTCTCGACTGCTCTGAATTCGCGCCAAAAATTTACTGCAAAATGCTTGGCAATTGTATTCTTATTTCTTATTTCGCATGTTGCAGCCGCTCGAAGTCGAATCTATACTCACGGGAAATATGGAAATAGACGAGGGAGCTTTCATAGCTGTAGTTGCCGATAGCGACACTCTACCAAAGTATTCAATTTTTGCTGAAAAGCGTGTTTTGCTCGAAGGGCTATCGAGTTTTTCGGAAGCAACAGTGTACTTGCTCGTCTATCACTATATATTTGATCTGCAATACAACGCACGATTGGTGCTGGAATTCCTGCAAAGAACTGTGCTCAAAATAGGAACGACTGACAAAAAGCCATCGGTCAAGCTCAGCAATATTCTGCGTGCTTTAAATTCTATTGATTAGTTTTAAAAATTTTTCTTTTGACTATGTACTCGTACATGCGGGTTATTGTGAATTTTAATTCCATCACTTTTATCGATCCTAGATTTTTTTACCATATATGTGAACGTAAGTTACTGGCGGATTTAGAAGGGCCGAAGGCAGAGATATAATGGCTCAAAATTTTAGTAGGGGGTCCCCGGCCATTTTTAGGGGGAAGGATAGGTGACTTCAAATTCTTGTTCAAGAATGCTAAAAAATCACATAAAAATGGCCAAAAAATCAATTTTTTCCCAAAAATCGGGGGTGGGGGTTGCAGTGAAGAAATACGTGTATTTTTTCATGATTTTAGCCATTTTTATTATGATTTTTCACTTTTTCGCTCCGGGATAGCATTCATTAAAGATATGTCCTGTCTCTTGGCGCTCAAAAAACTTGAATTTACGTCAGAAACGTAGTTCTTCTGAAGGGCGAAGATATTGTAGCTTTTCAAAATGATTTCTCTAATGCCTTGTTGGCTACTTGTGGCAATTTATACATTCATTTTGCGACTTTTAACAAATTTCGGAAAATTCTTTACTTTTATTGAATGAGAAATATTTCTGCTTATCAAAAACACCAAAAGGGTATGTATTTTAAGCATAATCAATTTTTATACAATGAAAATTTGGATTCCATCCGCCCCTGTCAGAAAATTCTGGATCCGCCAGTGCATTAAGCTGGTCTGATAGCTTTTCATCTGATCTGCTTTTAACTTGTCATTTTGTTATAGTCTGATTGCTTTACCTTGTTATGCGTTATTTGATAAGCGCATGTAGGTAGCATTTTCTTGCAGTATTAAAGTCTCACTTGTCTCGCTCAGCTCATTGCCTCGATTATTCCGTTTGCCTTATTTTTTCGAGCATAATCTGTTAATTGCCATGTTGTGATTTTCAAGCGACTGTTGTCATGTGCGCATAGCTATTGAGTTATTGTTAATGTTTTGTTCATCGAAATTTTCATGATTCGCGCTTAAAACCTAGTGTCATATCACTTTATTTTGTTGACGTTATAATAGAAATTGAAAAAAATCTGACGATTAGTTAGGTACATTTCTGTTTTATTCTTCAACCATAGTCTGTTTCACAAAACTTCGTGCATAAATTTCAAAACTAGCTCAGACTTAGCTTACAGATTCCGATTATAACATTGATTTATATAAATATTGTAATACGTTGGCTTGCTTTTGAAAAAATTCTTAAAATTCGTGCACGAAGTTATGTGAAACAGGATGTTAAAAAAGTTATGTTGGATCGACAGAAAAAACTGCTGGTTCAACACAATATCATTGTGCCCCGTGGAATGCGGATGGGCTTCCTTTTATGTAGGACCTACACAATATTTTTCGGTGGACGGAATACAATATTATTATGTAGCTGGGACACATAATTGTTGTGGCAGCCAATTACTCACAACTTTTTTGTGTACTTACAACATTTTTTTTTAACGGTGTAGGATTGGCACAAAATACTTAGCCAACTTATAAGTTGGAGTGTTGATGGCTGACAAGATAGGTCTTAGAGGAACATCTCTCTTATGGGTCTTAGGCAAACCATATAGCCTGCCATAACTGCATCCTACAGGATTTATACTTTTATACACATCAGCAGATAGTCCATTCTGCTTATGAACCTTCAGTATACGGGCTGATATGCGTTTCTCAACTAAGCGTATAAATTGACAAGGATTGCAGTCAATGACTTTGAACTTTGAGATATCATTCAAGACATCATTCAACTTCCTAATGTAGTCATCTTTGTTCAAAATTACAACTTGGTTACCCTCATCTGCCTTTAGGACAATGATATTCTTGTCTTTTGACAGATTGCTGAGGATTTCATAGTCACGCTTTGATAGATTATCACAATGCTGCTTATCATAATTAAAGTATGAGCTAAGAGCAATGTCACGCAATTGATTCTTGATCATTTGCATTTTTACATTATCACACTTAAAGGCAGTTTGTTTATTGAGGAAACCCATCAGTTTCTCAAAAGGCAGCAAATAATCACCATACTCGATCTTCCTAGGTGTAATAGAGTATGCTATTATGTATGCTATAAATTATGCTATTCTCTTGTTTTGCCTTACACTGGTGTGCATGGCTACAATGTACGCAGCAGAATTCTAAAGCTTATATCTGCATTTTACCCTCAGATTAGAGTAAGGTTTGTTTACAAACCTGTCATGTGTATAAGCCGGTTTTTCAAAAACAAGGATGCTGTACCTGCTCAGCTACTCTCAAATTTAGTATATAAGTATACGTGTTCTAGCTGTATGGCTAGTTACATTGGCGAAACTCGCCGACATTTTGGGAGTAGAATTGCAGAACATACTGGCATCTCATTTGCTACAGGAAAGCCAATTCAGGGTGATAGCTTATCTGCTATTCACAAACATATCTCAAATAGCAATCATTCAATTTCATCAGATTGCTTCAAGGTTATCAGTCGAACATCCAATTCTTTTGATCTTTTAATCAAGGAGTCATTATATATAGCACGTGATCGTCCTATTCTCAACAATAATGTTTCATCATATCCTCTAAATTTGTTTTAATTTAGTTAAATCCCATCTTTTTCATTTTCTTATAGTTTAAAATCTTTTATAATTCTCTTCATAATTTAATGGTATGTTTAAACTTTAAGTTTCTCTTGGTTTACAACTCTCGCTTAGCAAGCTCATTTTTTAAAACTATTACTTAGTGAATAGTCGCTTCTACAAGTACATAGGTACTATTTTTAAATCCGATACATGACAATCGCTCAATGATCGGATTTATTTTTTACGTAGGTACCATTATTCCGATTTCTTCATTGATCGACGGACGACCTACTCCGATCTGATAGCACAGAAGACATCGGGCTTTAAGCGCATCTGCTTATTGCATGAATTCATGCAGTATATTAAAAAAATACATTAAGTACCCAAATCAAAGTGCAGTCGCTTTTTTTAATTATTACACATATAACTCGCAAAATCGTAAGCAGGTTATGACTGCAGATTGTACTTTCTACTTTTCTTTAATTACTGTACCAAAGTTGCTGATTGTGAGCAGGGTTGCCTTGCCATGCCATGCCAGATGCCCCAGCAAGGTTGCCAACAGTGGGATATGGGGTTCACCTCAACTTTGAGGTTTCTTGAGGTTTGTACTTTTTAAGGTTTTTGGTTGAGGTTTTCTATAATTTTTTTTTAAAGAATTTTTGAGGTTTCGGAATTCTTATTGCAAAATGCGTTCTAGGATGCTAAATTTTCGACATTTTCGGCGCTTCGCGCCGGGCTAAATTATAGTTAATGGTTTTTATTGATAGTCCCGAAGCGCCTTGTCAGTTAATGCACTTTTATTTACAGATTACTGCTTGGCCACAATAAAAATTCGCACCGTTCCTATTTCGTCCTATTACTAAATAAGCCAAAGTGATAAAATACAGAACGACAAGTTACATAATAGGCGCAAACAAATTAGTAATGGGACATGCGAGTCAATGGAATGACGATTCTTACGTGCGCCCCACAAGATGTCGATATAAAGGTTAGTAAACTTTGATTTATCTAGACATCTTGTAGGGCGCGCGTAAAAATTGTCATTCCATTGAGTCGCATGTCCCATTACTAATTTGCTCGTATATATTATGTAACTTGTCATTCTAAATTTTATCAATTCGGTTTATAAGTAATAAAATTTCTTTCTTCTTTCTGTCTTCTAAAGTCTAATTGTTTCTTTGCGATGTTTTGCTAAAAAAGCAAAGGTCGGATTAAAGGAAGAAATTATTCTCATATTTCGTTAAAGGGGTGGGGGGCACGTGCCCCCTATCCCACCTGGACACGGGCCTGGGTGGGTGTAATGCTATTGGGCACTTCTACAGAATAGTAACGTACCTTCTTAAAATAATTAATATAAATCTGCTTCAATTTTTAGTTTTTGGTTCAGGCTTAGTTTAGTGTTATTTGCTATTTGTGCATAGTCGGCTTGTCAAATAGAAGAGGCTGTCGCATTATAAAAATGTGATTATTACAATTATTACTATCATTGCCATTGTTAATGACGTCATACACTTACTATTCTGTAGAAGTACCGGTAATTGCTTTTTTCGCAATTTTTTGATGCCAATGGATAGTGCTTGATTAGAACGTTGAAAAATTGTGTTTTTTCGCCATACCACCATTTAAAGGCCATTTTTATACCTTTGAAAAATCTTGCACCCCCAGAATTTTGGTGCCGCCCACCTATGATTGTGACTCGCTTGTCTCGTTTTGCATTACGTCGTTCGTTTTATCGAATGTTCATTATCCTTTCTTTTTGCATTTCTTGTAATTGTGATACGTACTTGCAATAAAATATTTCAGTTCAGTTGAGTAATGCACTCAAAAGCGGCTATAAATGCTAAAAATGCGACTTTTCGAATCACATGAAAGCGTTTTATATGGACTATTTTGACCATTTTTGTCATTTTAGCAAAGAAAGCATGAACACTAAGTTTACTGGTCTGGTTTTCTTGGATTTTACCCGCATCTGCCGAACCTGACCTTGCGTATCTATGACAGCAAGGAGCAACAAAAGTGCCTTTTAAAAATGCTAACAGCAATAAAATGCTATATTCCGTATATGCGTTTATCATAATTTTTTACGCTCTATATTCACTGTGTACGATATCATTGCTATCGCAAAAGTTTAAATCGCTATTGTGGCCGATATACTCGTTCGTACGTTTGTCCATTAATTGTCAATTTGGCACGATGTTTTGTAAATCTGTCGACTGAGCGTTTCTTACATTCGTTCTACTTATTAATTTTTAGAATGCCTGTCCAGACAGAAAATTGACATGCATTTTCGTAATTTTTATAAATATTTTAGTCAGAAAAATTAACAGAGCGCGATATTAGAGCCCCACTGTGCCTCTGCTAGATAATTTGTGCAAGCTTTTTGGTATGATTATATCTAATAAATTACTTATTCCGTTTATATTATTATAGAAAGAATCTGAATGGTAAATCAGGATAATATTTTATTATGATAACGTCAAGAGTTCTTCAACAATGCAAAGGTTTGGCACGATGCATAGTAAAGCAGCAGCTTCGTTCGCCGTACTTTAGATACATTAAAACATCTCTGGCAGTCCATAATCGATTTCTTTGTATAAAACCAAGTGTCGATGATAGCCAGATTGATTCTGCCACATTGGCGCCTTTTGACGGAAGCAGTTTGACCGAAACATGCGCTGAAGAATACAAAAAGTCGGGGTAAGTGCACTCATTAATGACATATATTGACTTTGACGCTCTAAAAACCGTATTTTAACTTCAGAAGAGAAGTTTTGTACAGAACAAAGATTTGCAGTTCTCACAACGATTTCTCGAGTCTTTTTTATCAGCGCTTTATGTCAATTTTGGCATCAATTATGCGAGTATTTCATCTTTGTAAAATTTCAAAAATTTCCACTTTTTCGCATTCAAAAATAATTTTGCCTATCAAAAGACGACAAAAAGCGCTACTTAAGCATATTGGAAAATTTTTTTGGACAATTTCTACATTATTAGGGAAATTTGGGGTTTTGCCACTGTCAGAAAATTCTGGATTTGCTACTGCGTGAGACATGGTTTTATTGAGCGCGTGAGGCGTGTTCTTGAAATTGATAAGAAACTGTGAAATAATGTAGTTTTTTAACGCTCTTTTAGCATTAACTCAGTTTTTAGGTCTTTTTGGTCCGAAAGCGTTCTATTTTTATCGATAATATTGGTCAGGCGCGATGCACGGAAACTTTTACGACTTTTCAGCTAAACTTACGCATAAAACTTGATTCAGATGGCTAAAATAATTTGCGTTACAGAGTCCTAAATGAATCTGATTACTCGTATTAAGACCATTGTATATTATACGCCCTGTGATGTAGCGCAAAAGAAATGATTATTTCTTTATAGAGAGGAAGCTACTTCTGATTCAATGAAAATTCAGGCTGTATTGAGAGATATCGATCAGTTTGCTCGTCAACAGTGCAAAACGAATGGTGAAAAGGACTTTGCTTTCTTTAAGCGATGGTGGAATGATTTATATAGCCAATTGATGAGTGCGTCGTCTAAGCAAATTTGTTTATTGACTGGCGCTTTAGGCCTGGTAAATTTGAGTTGCCAGGAGGAATTAAGGCGAAGGGACTTGCTGATGAGATCTCATATTCATTGTCTCGAGACGCAATTTTTGTTAGGCGACGATGAAGCACTGGACTCCAGGTTTTTTGTGAAACAGAAGTTTTTTAAACCGAAATCATTTTGCTTTACGTATAAGAGTATTCCATTCATGAATCCAGTTTGTTCCTTTTATTTGGTCAATGTATTTGTATGCATGTATTCTTATCAAGCTCTGATACATTCTATCGTGAAAGCAAGTGCTTGCTGTTAGGACTAATGCTTTCCACTGAATCACTTCGCAAACTCAGTCATTATCAATCGTGAAGGTACACTACACTACATTAGCGTAGCTATCTAAGTGAGTTTATTATTAGACATGCACAGCACGGGAATTTTGATGGGAGGGCACGCTTTATTTTTTGTATTCGGCAAAGATTTTTCCTAAAATACAAATATTTTTCCGTATACACAAAAAATTTTTGGGACCGTCTTTGTACATGCATAAAATTTTTTGAGGATAAATCCATTAAAATTTCAAACTTCCTGAAATTTTTTGCACTCTGCGTCAGAATAAGTCATAAGACACATAATGATTTGTTCTGTATGTTTTTAAATGGCAAAAATTGAGTTTGAAAGTCAAACCTATCTCGATTTCAGGGCATTAATAACTAAGTTACCTATTTCTCTTTATGAAGCTCGTGCATTGAGTTTAAAAGTTTGAATCAGCCAAAACATTTTAGTGCTTGCTTCTTAATTTAACAATAATTTAGCGATTCAAGATATTGTTGTCGTCAGTTGAGTTAAAATCTAATTTGAATGTCATGGAATAGATGAGAAAATAGTTTTGAACCAGTTTGACAATGTCCTGGCTTGTCTGTCATTAGAAAGCTGTAAAATTTTGTTTTAGGCAGCGTGAGTGAAATTCTTGGTGCTCCCCGCAAATTCAGCGTCCTGAACTATATGTCATTAAAAGCGCAGAAAATCTGAATGAAAACACCAAAATACCTGAATTTTCCGTCGTTTTGCGTTTTGTTGATAAATCTCTTGTCAGAGATCTATAAATCGCCAAAGTACACCACCACGTGTAAAAAACGTGTGTACATAATACACAGAACGCATCCCATTATACTGAGCATTTGCTACATGTAAAATGTACAAAGAGATTTGGGTACTGTCTTTACAGAGAGACCTTGTACAAAAAAATAGTGGGTGGGGGCGAAACTTCAAAGTGCCTTTTTTCTGGCTCAAAAATGATGGACACGCGTCGAAAGTATCGTTTTTCAGCGTTTCTGACAATGCTTTATATTTATTGAGCATAAAAACATAAAATTTCGAAAAAATTGAACAAATGGAATAAATATAGTCAAAAAATGAGTATATGGTACGAGGCGTCATAAAGTTGACATTTTTGCTCAAATAACGCTTGAAACAGAATCTTTTTACGAATTTTTAGGAAATTTTTGTAAACTATCGGGAAATCGAGAATTCTGGTGGGCTTGAAAATATGGGGGGGGGTGAAAACACCTCCATAAGCGCACACCCCGAGGCCTTAACTGGACGACCTCAACGCTGTTTGCTTACTTGAATTACAAGCATGTTATAGCTCAAAATTTTGGGGGAGGGGTAGTCTGCTATTTTTAGAGGGGGTAAATGATCTCCAATTTTTGGCCAAAAATGGAAAACAAACACCTAAAAATACCACACAAAAAAGAAATTCTGCTGAAAATGGTGGTCAAAATTTTTGACTTCGGGGGCAAATGGGAAGGCGATCGACTTTGTGCGGGGGATCCCCATATATCCCCTGTTACGTGCATGTTTAGCTAGCAAGCTGAAATAGTTTTTCTTTCACCGATGATCGGGGTTGCAAATGAAAAATATCAATCAAATACGTACGTATGCAGTTACATATTCAGCTAAATGAGTTACAGGCATAAATCGTGTGCTAGGTGTTCCTACTGATAAGGCAAATGAAGCAGTACTGTGGAGCATTTCTTACAAAAACGTTACAAAATTAGGCTCACGAAAATTTAAGCAGTACATGTACACGCAGAAGTGGCCAAGCTGTGTCAATGGCGTAAATCCTATATCTTTACCTATTACCTATTCAAGCAAAAAAATAGAAAGATATCAATTGATGGAATTATTGAGATAAGACTTCCTGTCTAGGCTAAGACACTTTTTTGAGCTAAAATGACATCAAAAATTATTATAAATGCTAAACTAGTGTAAATACTGTTTTATATCACATATACAGTTTCTGGTCCATGTCGAACCGTTTTAAATAAAAGTTGTTCTTGTCATCCATTTTTGGCCTTCATTTTGCCCCATTTTCCTCAGAAAATTCCCATTTTTTTTTCTTGAGGGAAGGAGAACTAGACCCAGGCCCAACTCTGTATTAAACTGCTCGCATTGTTTTTCTTAGGATTTTAGGTTTTTTGCTACATTGTACGTTGGATTGCAAAGACTGTACGAGTACGACAATTTCGGTTCAATGCCATATCCTGCAGTACAGGTATACTTGTGTGTCTCAAATACTCTGTTCGTCTAACTTCCTTGAATTTTAACATTGTTCTCTCTGCGTAAAGCTGCAACCACCTTGAATTCGTATTTCTTATACAATATGAATCGATAACGATATTGTATAATAGTAGGGATGTGCTTATACGTGTTCTTGGGGTTCTACCAGTGTTTTTTTTGTACAAGGTCCGTTTGTACATGTACAAAGATGGTCCCCAAAACTCTTTGTACATTTTGTACATGCAAAATTTTGTGTACTATAATATAGTACAGTAGCGATTTTAGTGTGGTAAAACAGGGTTTTCGATCTTTGGTAGTGTATTTCAGCTAATTTCTGGGTTTCTGACGCCAAAAATTACTAAAAATTATCTGAAAACGGCGCGAAGCGCCGAAAAATATTGACATTTTCCCATTCTAAATGCAAATTCTGCCATTTTAAAGATATATAGGACAAATAATTTATCAGCTCGGCGCGAAGCGCTAAAATTTTGGGAATTTTACACCTTTTTACAGTTTTTGTCTTTCTAAAAATCTTTATACATTTTGTACACACAAAATTTTTGGGTACTATGATATGGTACAGCAGCGATTTTAGTATCGTAAAAACAGAGTTCTTCGACTTTTCGTAGTGTGTTTTAGCTAATTTCTGGGTCTCTAAGGACAAAAATCACTAAGAATCGTCTTAAAATGGCGCGAAGCGCCGAAAAATTTGACATTTTTACTTTTGAAATGCAATTTCTGGCATTATAAAGATATATAGAACACACAATTACTCATTTCGGCGCGAAGCGCAGAAATTTTTTCGAATTTTAGACCTTTTTTTCAATTTTTGTCTTCCCAAAAATCTTTGTACATGTACAAAGACGGTCCCGAAAAGTCTTTGTACATTGGGAAAAATCTTTGCCGAATACAAAAAAAAAACCGTGGGTTCTACCCCCAGATTGGGAAACGAACCCCCGCAAAAATAATTGCGATCCCTCCAGAATTGTCGATTTTCCATAAAAATTGTAAAAAGTGTGCATTTTTGATATATTTTGATCAATTTAGTGAATTTTTTAATTCTTTTTTTTTAATTTTCTGTTTTTCGCTCTAGAAAGAACGAGCATTGTCCGAAACGCCAAAACAATTTTTTGACGCAAACCCATCATTTTTAAGTCCAAAAAGACACTTTTAAAAAAACTTTTTGAATATGATACCCCAGAATTCCCAAGCTGTACATGCATGGATGTGCCGTGTCCATTTTTTCAGAAACTCGGATCCGGATTCACTGTGTCCAAAATTTCAGGTTATATCGGGTCCGGGTTAGGATTTAAAATTTCAAGTCGATCTGGTCCGGGCGGTCCGAAAAAAATCCGGACCCGATCGGGTCCGGCTTTAATATAAAAAATGTAGCACAAGATATTTCTAGCATGTGACACGATACTGATGACTGTTGTAGGAGGTATGTACGTATTTGTGTTCATATTATTCATGTATAATTAAATGAATGCTTGAGTTCCATTTCATTGCTTAATACAGCCCCGCAAGATTTTGTTTCAATGGAAATCGACAAAATTTTGAGGATGTATATGAAGCATTGATTTGCGATTTTATGTGGTGAAACGTTTTTCGACTTGTTTTGCGTTTTTTGCAGCTTTTATTCAACTTTTGATGCTGAAACATGCAAAAATGAAGAGATTTGGCATAATGGTGGCAGTTCTACTCTTTTGAACTCAAATTTGCAGTTTTTTTAGGATAAACAATGCAAAAAAGTTACACATGTATATTAAAATTCTCGACCAAAATTTTTGATATTTTCATCAGTTTAAACTCAGTTTTGTACCTTTCTGAACATAAGCTAAAGAGGGATCATATCTGGCGCTGAGCGCCAAAGAAGTTTGACATTTTTAACCTTTATCATCAATTTCGCGGCTTTCTAAAGATAAGCGTAGCAGGAATAACGAGTTTCCTGGCGCGAAGGCAATATTATCAAAAAGTGTAAACTCAGGTGCAAACATGCACAGCATAGGAATTTTGGGAAGTGAAACCGAAAAAATGTTCATAAGTACTTTATTGGACCTAAAAAGCGAAAAAGCGATGGATAGTCGTCAAAAACAACATTTGTTGGCGTTTATTTCTCTAGAACGTAAAAACATAACTAATATCGAAAAAATATCAAAAAATTCGCAAAAATGAATAGAATAGTCAAAAAATGACTGTATATTTGACCTTCTTGAGCAAGCAGAGAATGAAAAACGCTTGCAACAGCCTATTTTCCGCGATTTTTTATACAAAAATCTCGAATAGGGGGGGCGAAACATTTTCGCATTATCAAGTACAAACTCTTAGTTTTGATTGCGCCGTTTTACTAAAATCAAGTAAATTGCAGTTTGGATCTGTACCTGGTATCTATTAAGGTCAAGTCCGGGTTCTAAATTTTGGGCAACCTTGGGTGCGAGTCCATAATTTTGAACAATGTCGAGTCCGTGTGCAAAATTTTGATCGAATACCCGACGATTCGGGTCCGGGTACCCGGCACATCCATATTATTTAGATGTCGTAAAAATGTAAAGTTAAGTGACATCTCTATTTTAATCAGATGATCTTGGCTATCGTGGGCGGATTTAAGGGGGCTAAGGGAGGGGCAGCCGCCAACCCCCATCGGCCCAAAATAGTAGGCGAGATAAAGAATGGATATGTAATTTTTTCGCAATGATTTTCGGCCGTCATTGATCATAATTTCTTAGATTTTTCCGGCGCTTCGCGCCGGATAATACCTATCAATGACATTTCTTCCTTTTGTTGGCGGCCTGGAAGCCATATTTTTGCTCAGAGAATAGGTTTTAAAACGATTTCAAGAGTACAAACGGGTGTTTTAGCATAGTTTTCTTCCTATTTTCAAGTATGAGCTTAAATATTTTTCGACGTCCCGCGTCAAATGCTACAGATACAGGAAATCGAGCAGTACTTCAAGCTTTTAAACGGTTTTCCGCTTAAATTTCATGAACTTTCTGGTGCTTCACGCCAGATTTTCGCGCGAATCAAACAAATTTATTGATTTTCTTGGAGCAAAATGCTCGAAAATTTGGAATTTATCGAAAAAACTTGCACGAAAAGCGATTTTAAATAAAAACAGACAGCGTAAAACGCCGAATTGCGCGAGGAGGGAATATATTTAGATCTTTTTTGACTGTTTTCTGGAAAATTGGGGTATGGCCCCTATAATGAAAATCCTAGATCCGCCACTGTTGGCTTCTATACACGTGTAATATTTTAGCTGCCCATTATTAAGTATTGTTGAACTCGCACACTACACGACGTAGAAAATTATTCATAATGTCTAATTTATGGCATTTTGCATTCAAAATGCTTAAACGCTATTCGAAAAAATAAGCGTCGAAACTGGCAATTTTTGTACGCCGTTGGCTCGTTTTCTTACTTCAAATTACGAGTACCTACGCATTACTTCTGAATATCCATTCTGATTATGAATAGCACTGCCTAGATAGAATATTTGACTACGATTTTATTCTCGGTTTTTGATCTTTGATTGCGATATCTTCTCTCTGTGCACAGTTGGTTTCGAGAACAGTTCAATATTTTGCGAATAAAGCGAGTCAACCCGATGCTTACACAAAATCAGCCATGGCTCAATTTGTCTGGAGTTTGAGTCAAATGAAAACATGCCCAGTTGATAATGAACTTGAAGTAATCACGTCGCTCTTGCACCGTTTGATTGTTGAGAACAGAGAAATTATAGAAGCTTTCTCGTCGTTGCCTTCTGCTGGCGAAGGAGAATTAAAGCAGGTATGTGACGTTCTGTAAACATCAGATTCAATTTCAATGAATTTTGCATTCTTCCGTCGAAACAGTGAAAGCTTTTTTCAGGTCGACCTAATTTTACAATCTGTATTTTGAACTTTATTACTATTTCTGGGTCTATTGTCGAATTATTGAACGGCTAAAAAGTGGTAATTGTGATCCGATCGGCAGTACTCCTATGCTCGCCTGATTTCATAGAAAAAGTGAAAATTTTAAAAAATGCATATGCGAAAAATTGCAAAAAGGCTTAAATACGACATCTTGCTTTAATAATTCAGATTTACGTTTTTACTAAGGACGTCAGAAGTTTAGAGTTAAAAAGGAAAAAACTCGCTGCTTAGTCACACAATGTAAACCATTGTTGTAGATCGGGGTTTTCTTTGTATTCGGCAAACGTTTCTTCGCTGGAACGAATACTGTTCGCAGTCATTTGTATACCAGAACAAAGATTTCAGTGTAGACAAAGATAGAAAAATGTATAAAATTTGCGACGCTTTGTGCTGGATTCAGTAATTTTTTATACTGTTTGCCTTTGTAAATCCCAAGTCGGAATTAAAAACGTATAAAAGGCAAAATAGGTAAAATTTTTCGGCACAATGTGTTGTGTAAGAATGTGGAAATTACATTATATCAGTCCGGTCTGAACATTTGACTTATAAATGTTAACAAAGAGAAAAATTTTTAGTGCTCTACAGTTTTGCGGTTTTTGAACTATCTTTCAATAGAAAGGCCGAAAAAGTGACTTAATAAACGACGGCAAGGTCGACATGAAAACGGGGAAGGTTCAAATTGTTTGTGTCTCCTCGCGTCATATTAAAAAAATTTCACCAGTCCACTTATAAAAACAACAGAAAATGTGAATAAAGAGTTGCTGAGCTAAGATGAAGATTTACCACATAAAATGTGTATATTTTCACTTACCACGTATATACTAAAAAATCAATTTACCGAAAATAAGTTTTTTAAATAACATTTATTCTAAGTTCATTCTATAAATTTGAATCCACAAATACAATTTAATTCTATTTAAAAATAATAAGTTTTCATGTATGGATTCGAGAGCATCTTAACGTTTTCAGGTGGATTTAGACACCTTAATAGACATTTGTGTGCAACATGTTCAAGTTGCTACTTCTTATTTGGAATGGAGAGTAGACCCGAACGAAAAAATGTCATCAATGAAATCAGGAGGAGATGCTGAATCTGCTGATTTTTGGCGCGATTGGTATAGCGTAGCGAAACTTATCATCAATATTTATCTGACGGACTCAATTGATTGGTCGGGAAAGAAGGATGCTGTAAGTGTTGTTTTGTCCGGTATAAGATAGTTTGAAGACGCTGTTTTTGCGGTGGAAGTATGACGACTGTAGTCGTTCCATTCCAAATAACATATTTCTGCATGCCTTCTTGAAAATTCCTGTTTAAAGCGCCTAGAAATTGCATTTTCCAAAAATTGGGGAAGGGGTTAAAAATCTCAGGCTTTATAGGATGGGGGACGACCAAGCTGGGGATCTCACCACACATGGGCGTGGGGGTTTGGGATTCTGAATTCCCGAGAATCTGGCGGACCCATAAATCGATAGACCCAATAGCACTGAATTTTCGGTGCTATTTTTGGCGATTCCCCGAATTCGGCTGCTGCTTATGTATGGATCCCAACATCCTCCCCGTTACACCTGGACGGTCAGTGGTCCTTTCTATTCAACCTTTCAATTAAAAAGGTGGTTGTCTTAGTTCAAGGAAGAGGTTGTCCAATGTTAACTTGCAAGTGGTTATCCAGGTCCGAAAACTGCTTGTCCAGTTGCGAAAAGTTGTTTTCGAGCGTTTAAGTGCTGTTGGTTTGGCAAATGGTTGTCCAGGCCAGGCTCGAAGACGGGTTTGTCTTGTCAAAAAAGTGATTGTCCACGTGCAATAAGCTTATATTATGAGATATATGCTTATTCATTTATATACAGCGAGCCTTCAAAGTATTGTATTAGCTCGTTATTCCTAAAGTTCAGTCCAGAGTCGAGGGAGGGTAAAATCCTGAAATTCGGACCAGAAATTCTGGGGTTCGTGCCTTTTTGCAAGTCAACCGCAAAAACGATCAAACTAGTCTGTGTGAAATGCTTTTTTGAGGTAAGATTGCATTTTTTAGACCTATTTATCTCTTTTGACTCATACCGTCACTTAAACGATAAAAAACATAAGAATTCATCGATAAAAACCTTGGCGTCTCACATCATTTCAACTTTTACGAGTGAGCAGGATAAAAATTTTAGTCCGGCGCTAAGCGTCGGAAAATTTGTTGACATTTATACATTTCCGTCTCCGAAAATGGAGCAGAAAACGTTCGATTAGCTCAAAATCGCCGACAGTAACTCGGGCCTTAGACCTTTGTTAGGGGATACCTCATTTCTATGGGAATGTATGGCTCACGATCGTTTTTAATGAAGATGTAAAAAAATTAATTTAATGAAAAGGCATGTACTCAATCATATTTTCCTAGAGCTATTAATCGAAAACTCGCTCAGGCCGCTTTTCATCATAGCCTCCGAAATTATAGGGATAAGTATTGAAATTTGTTATTCCTTAGCGACATGCAGTGCTCGCCACACAATATGAGCAATGAAGAGTCATCACTCTGTTAAGACGCGCGCTGCGTTCCTTAGCGCTTATTTTCCTAATATTATGCAGAGATAGTTATTAGGATAAAAAACTTTCCTAAAAGTTAACGCAGCCGAGGACTAAGCGCGGTAAGTCTAGCAGCGTTTATAGACTTAAGTGCGCTGATAGTGCGCGTATGCGCCTTATATGAAACGTATGATTGGCGGCGCGAAACTGTTAGGGAAGTTTTTCATACTAACAGTAACATGTATGTAATTGTACGTATCTATTTCTGCATACTCTCGGGCAAATAACCGCCACGAAACGCAGCGCGCGTTTCTCAAAGATATAATGCGACTCTTAATTGTTCATATTTCGTGGCGAGTATACGTATACGTGATCTTGGGGAGGGTTCGGGGGTTAGGACCCCCAGGAAAGTTTTCAATCCCAGAAAATTTTGCAATTCGCCATTTTCCAAAAGTTCCTAAAAAGTTCGTAGAAGAGGTGCTGTTTTAAGCGTTTTCAGCTATATTTCTTGATTATATTCTGTTCAGTTTGTTCGAATTTTTTGATATTTTCGAAATTTTTTATATTTTATGTGCTAGAAAGATAAAGCATCGTCAGAAACGCCGATGATTTTTTGGATACATTTTTTACATTTTCAATTACATTTTTATTACATTACATTTTTATTTCTATTATTACATTTTATTAGATAACATTTTTACATTTTTTTACATTTCTATACATTACATTTTACATTTTTTTATATTCGATACGAAATACATTTTCACATTTTTACATCTTTATATCCATACATTTTTGGACACAAAAAGGCACTTTCGCCGATAATTCCCATACTGTGCATGTCTACTGCTAAGCAATTTACTTAATTTATTCTATTGCTCTTTCAGATGTCGTTTGAAGTCAATACGTTATTAGGCCTGTTGTGCTACGATTGTTTGGAGGTTGCCTCGGAATTCGATATGTTGTCGGACTTATTCGCTTGCGAAACATTCATAGCTCAAGTTTTAACTAAGTGCTTAAGTGAGCATAACATCACTTTCTCTAGCGAAGTGGTTTTGGCTTTTGAGCGAGCTATAGACAACATTTCGACGAAATGCAAAGCCAAAGCCGTTATGATGGGAATAGATAAGAAAAGGATTCCGAGTGAGCAAGTTCGATTTCTTAATCCTGCCGGACCAGCCAGACACGCACAGCTTGGGAATTCTGGGGGGTGACAGCGTCAAAAAGATCGTTTTTAGCTTTTCTGACGATGATCCATCTTTCTAGAGCATAAAAACATAAAAAATTTCGAAAAAAATAAAAAAATTCGAACAAATTGAACAATTATTCAGGGATCGGACGAGGGTCTTTTTCTTTCCCTCGGCCGAGGCCGAGGCCGAGGACTTTGAAATCCTTGCCTCGGCCGAGGCCGAGGCCGAGGGACCGAGGATTTGTTATTGATATAATATGAGTATATGAGTATAAACAGTATAGGACATGCTCCATGTGATGAGGGTATAGTAGCAATAGGGTTGATTAGTGTAATATAGTTCAAAGCTAATAAGCTATTATTCAAATTTTATTCAAAAGTAGGTATGCAAATGACACGCGCAGTAGTGAGAAATTGCTAATCGTCTTGATCATTCAGCTCGTTTTCGCTATCACTATTGTGTGTTCTACATATCTTTATAATGGTAGAAATTGCATTTCAAAAGGAAAAATGTCAAATTTTTCGGCGCTTTGCGCCGTTTAAAGACGATTCTTAGTGGTTTTGCCCTTAGAGACCCAGAAATTAGCTAAAATACACTACCAAAAGTCAAACAACTCTGTTTTTACCACTCTTAAATCGCTACTGTACCATATTAGTACCCGAAAATTTGTGTGTACAAAATGTACAAAGATTTTTCGGAAGACAAAAACTGTAAAAACGTGTAGAATTCCCAATTCTTAAAAATCTTTCAGCGCTTCGCGCCGAAATGAGTAATTATTTGTCCTATATATATATATATATATATATATATATATATATATATACATATATATATATATATATATATATATATATATATATATATATATATATATATATACAGTCCCGTATCCAGGATTTTATTTCGGGGGGGGGCCGAAAATTTTTGAGACCAGATATCTCGAGAACCATTAGGAGATAGGCGAAAATAAAGACAGTTTTGAGCGTATCTCGGCGAGCTCTATACAACGGTGAAGAAAAATTTCAACAAAAGAATTAAAAAATTTTCACTTTATTTCATTTTGATATACAGCAAATTTATCATTTAAGCTGATTTCTCATCACCTAATCGGCGAATTATTTCTTATCTCTTGCCTTTGTACTTAATCATTGTGCTTTACAGAGAAAAACAATACGGATAATTAATAATTCGGCGCGAAGCGCCGAAAAAATTGACATGCTCTGCATATCAACCTCAAATTTGAGCGGTTTTGAGCGGACTAGAAGACAAAAAACATGTATAAACAATAGATACGGCGCGAAGCGCCAGAAAAATTTCATGTTTCCCATGTCATAACTCAAATTTGAGCTGTTTTGAGTGAGCTAGAAGGCAAAAACTATAACTAAACAATGAATCCGGCGCACAGCGCTAGAAAAAAATTGACATGCTCTCTATATCTAACTCTAATTTGAGCGATTTTTAGCGGTTCAGAAGACAAAACTATACGTAAACAATAAATCCGGCGCGAATCGCCGGAAAATTTTGAGTTTACTAGCTCAAAAGTACGCTAAAAACCTGTTTAGGCGCTGTTTCAGACGCACTTCGCCAATTTTTCATTTTTCCCTTCGGGGGACCCTTGAGAGAAACAAAATTTTTTCCCATTTCGGGAGGGCAGATCCCCGTCCCTGGATACAGGCCTGTTCCCATGTCATAACTCAAATTTGAGCTGTTTTGAGTAAGCTAGAAGGCAAAAACTATAGCTAAACAATGAATCCGGCGCAAAGCGTTAGAAAAAAATTGACATACTTTCTATGTCTAACTCAAATTTGAGCGATTTTCAGCGGTTTAGAAGACAAAACCTTACATAAACAATAAATCCGGCGCGAAGCGCCGAAAATTTTGTGTTTTCTAGCTCAAAAGTATGCTAAAAACCTGTTTTGGCGGTGTTTCAGACCAACTTCGCCAATTTTTCATTTTTCCCTTTGGGGGACCCTTGGGAAAAACAAAAATTTTTTCCCATTTCGGGGGGGGCAGGCCCCCCGCCCCCCCTGGATACGGGCCTGTATATATATATATATATATATATATATATATATATATATATATATATATATATATATATATATATATATATATATATATATATATATATATATATATATATATATTAGAGATGTGCCGGGGCCGCTCTTTTGCCTGGGGCCGGCGGCCGGGGCCTGTACAAAACATATACCCTATACTTACTAAGCTATACCAAGCATCCACATTATTTCTATACTGACCTAACATCTTAGTATTACTATTGTAAGCAATTACATATTGCTTTAATGAATTAAAGACTTAAAAATAAGCAGATAAAAGAGAAATAAACAAAAAATTAATAAATAATTGTGAATATAGCTGTTAGGCATAGAAAACAATAAGCTAAGCTGAACAGAATATGACTTTTCTATAGTATTTATGCTGATTCGATGAAAGAAATAGACGAGCAAAACAGTACAATACAAAAGATTACGATTACATTGCACGAGAAATAAGTAACCCAGAGATTAACTACACGCTTGAAAAACTTATCTCTAGAATATCAACAAAATCATAGGGGCGAAAAATGCTTGTACGACGAAAAATCATTTACCAAGATTAGGGAACATGCATAATCAAATTAAAATAATATTTAAAAAATTAATTGAAAACCACACAAAAATGAAGACATTTGCTCTATTATTTGGCGCACAGCGCCCGAAATTAGTGAAAAATCGCATATATTAAAGCAAACGAATTCTATCTGGATGATAAAATAAGTTGCCGTACCCTAGCATTTTTTAAGGTACATAAGTACATACATCGATTTATAAAACAATTTTACAGACACTGGTGAAAGTCCCTTGCATTTTAAACTTTATTGTCTAAGAATTATCGGTCAAACGTGCTTATTTTCGCAATAAAAATTGTTAATTGAGCTAAGCTATTCAAGAATGTATCGAATTGTTTCAATGCTCACTCAAATCTTGATTATTAGATTACCTGAAGCGAAACACAACAGTAGCCTAAGCTTAATTTTAACGAAATTTAGCTTATTTTTGCGAATAAATAAATATTATGTTGCGTAATTCGGCAAAAAAGATTAATTTTGTTCGATTTTCATTAATTTTTCATCGTTTTTACAGGCGCGCCGGGGCCGGGGGGCACTGGCACATCTCTTTTATATATATATATATATATATATATATATATATATATATATATATATATATTTATTTATATATATATATATATATATATATATATATATATATATATATATATATATATATATATAATCTTAAAAATGACAAAATTTGCATTCAGAATGGAAAATTGTCAAAATTTTCGGCACTTCGCACCATTTGGACACAATTTTTAGTAATTTTTGGCGTCAGAAACAGTGTTTTTTGTACAAGGTCCGTTTGTACATGTACAAAGATGGTCCCCAAAAGTCTTTGTACATTTTGTACATGCGAAATTTTTGTGTACTACAACATAAAACAGTAGCGATTTTAGTCTGGTAAAACAGGTTTTCGATCTTTGGTAGTGTATTTTAGCTAATTTCTCGGTTTCCGACACCAAAAATTACTAAAAAATTGTCTCAAAACGGCGCGAAGTCGCCGAAAAATTTGACATTTTTACTTTTAAAATGCAATTTCTGAGATATATGGAAAACACAATTACTCATTTCGCGCAAGCGCCGAAAATTTTTGGGAATTTTACAGCTTTTTACAGTTTTTGTCTTCCGAAAAATCCTTTGTTCATTTGGTACACACAAATTTTTGGAGTACTATAATATGGTACAGTAGCGATTTTATTGTGGTGAAAACAGAGTTGCTCGACTTTTGGTAATGTATTTTAGCTAATTTCTGGGTCTCTAAGGGCAAAAATCACTATGAAACGTAAAACGGCTCGAAGCGCCGAAAAATTTGACATTTTTCCTTTTGAAATGCAATTTCTGCCATTATAAAGATATAGGAGCACACAATTAGTCATTTCGCGCGCAAGCGCCGAAAATTTTCGCGAATTTCAGGCCTTCTTTGCATTTTTTGTCTTCCCAAAAATCTCTGCACATGTACAAAGACGGTCCCGAAAAGTCTTTGTACATCGGGTAAAATCTTTTCCGAGGACAAAAAAAACCACTGGTTAGAAACCCAGAAATTAGCTAAAATACACTACCAAAGATCGAAAACCCTGTTTGAAAACACTAAAATCGCTACTGTACTATATTATAGTTTAAAAAAATTGCATGTTCAAAATGTACAAAGACTTGAGTTCATCTTTGTACATGTACAAACGGACCTTTTACAAAAAAACACTGCTTTGTATTGGATTTACTTTTGCGATCATGTCAATAACGACACGTTGGCTTTTTAAACTATTTGTTACGATCAGGTGGAGGGCATGCAAGAAGCAGCCTACATTTTTGAATTTGCCAATTTCCATCGCTTTGACAACATTAGCCCCTTATCACGAATGACGAGGTGCACGTTGCTATGTAAATTGAAATCTAACAGCACCTTTTTTAAGGCAGAAGCCAAATTTTCGCCTCTATGATTTTCTGAGAACGGTAAGCATTCAACAACTGCCGCCCTTACGTTCCCACGTTTCTTCATCAATTAAGTGAACCGTAACCACCGTATAAGCAGCTATGGCTGCAGAGCTTCACATATCCGTTGTTATCAAACAAAACTCTAAACGCTCGGTGCTGTATTTTTGCTATTTTGGTATCACTCAAAGATGCAAAGTTAAAAAAACCCTTGGTCCCTCGGCCATTTTTCAGCTCACCCTCGGCCGAGGCCGAGGGATCTCAAAAAAGACTGAGGATTACCGAGGCCGAGGTCTCGTCCGATCCCTACAATTAATCTACATATGGCGCGAAGCTCCAGAAATCTGACATTTTTGAGCAAATAGACATGTAACTGAATAGCTTTCAAAAGCACTTTTATTATTATTACTACTGAATTCAGCGTTTTTAGCTCGACCCCCCATTAGCACCAGTGCTTCCATTAGCACGGGATGGATAACATTAGCACGCTAGTTTTTACCTGTATAATACTCGTACCTATGGTGTCAGTAATGCATTAAAGCACTTTTAACCAAGGAAAATATAAGAAGTCATCGATCCGGTCAAAAAAGACTATTTTGACGCGAGTTTCTGAGGGAAGGGGGTGCATACCCTCCAAACCCCTCCCCACGCTCTGGTATGGGTGGGGGTAAATGACGTATTTTTTTGTATTCGACAAAGATTTTCCCGATGTACAAAGACTTTTCGGGACCGTCTCTGTATATATACTAAGATTTTTGGGAAGACAAAATTGTAAAAGGCCTAAAATTCCCAAAAACCTTTTTGTCTGTCCTGTGTATCTTTAGAATGATAGAATTTGCATTTAGAATGAGAAAAAAATGTCAAACTTTTTGGCGCTTCGCGTCGCGTTGAGACAATTTTTAGTAATTTTTTGACGTCATAAACCCAGGACTTAGCTAAAATACACTATCAAAGGTCGAAAACATCAATATGCTACTGTACCATATTATAGTATCCAAACATTTGCATGTACAAGATGTACGAAGGCTTTTAGGGGCCATGTACAAAGGGACCTTGTACAAAAAACACTGGGTAAAAATCTCAGAAATGCAACATAATAAATTTAAAGTTAACGACTTTTTTGTTGTTTAAACGACCAAAATGGTGCAAATCGAATATAAAGCGTCTTTTCATAGTAATATCGCATTTTTAAAGCAATTTTTGTCCATTTTGACTGCATTAAATAATTTTTAACACCAAAAATACAGAAATTGATCGTTTTTTTGGCGATTTTCGAAGTAAAAAGTAAATAAAAGTACTCGGAAAAATGTTTGACATTTTTACTGCTTTTGAATGCAAAAAGCGTTCCGTCTGCTCAAAATCGTCGGACAGTACCTATCTGGTTGACTCCTCCAGCGGGGGTAATACCCCCTCACGCCCTATGTGCATGTATGTAAGGATGAGACGAATTGGACTAAAAATGCTAAAAACGCGGTCTTACTCTTATGTATGGCGTAAAAGTGTTTCATGTACATACAGTGGCTATTTTGTCCAAAAACGTTAAAAAATTTATTGGTCTCGATTTATGAGATTTTACCCGCATATCAATCTTGACCGCGTACATCTTTGTTCTTCTCGTTTTACGTTTTACAATTTTTATGAGAAAAATGAAAAAAATCACAAAAAATTAAAAATGTGGAAAGAATCATAAAATGAAAAAAATAAAAAATGTAAATACGAAGGAAAAATTTAAAAAATATGAAAAATACAACTCCTTGTTTTATGAGCTCGTGCATGTTTTGCAGCTTGTCCTGTACTGAGTTATAATCAGCTGGCGGCGAAAGTCGCCGATTTGGCACAGACGATTCGCGAAAAAGTAGCTCAGCACACTGCCCGCTCTTTCCAGGATGAAACGCTAGTCACGCCGTACGTGCTAAAGCGATTTTATCTGACTATCGGCGCTTCTATCGATCATTTGCTCGATGTGCTGAGACAAAAAAAGGGTCTACACGACTACATGTTTTTGGTGACGCCGCAAGAGGGAGATGCGTGGACGTAATGAACGGATTACGTTTACCCTTAATTTTATTTAAAGCACTGGTGCTAGGTCGAAAGCAGTGGGGGTATTGATTGACCTACGTGCACGGTCAAAATTTCTGGAGATGGGCAAACCAAGTTTCCTTGAAGGGGGATCAGTAAGTTCGTAATCTATAATGTTAAATTTTTGTTCTAGCGATTGAACTTTTGTTGATTTTTTAGATATTTATCTTATTCCTTACCCCCTTCATTAATATTAGTCGTTGATTTTGCATGAAAACAAATAACAATAAGGGTGACTATCACACCTGGGCGTGGGGGGTTTGGGGGGTATGCACCTCCCGAAATCTAAATACCCCCAGAAATCAAAATACCCCCCCAGAAATCAATTTTTGAAATTTTTTTTTCGTTTTTTTTCGCAATTTTTTGATGCCAATGGGTAGTGCTTGATGAGAAACGTCGAAAAATTGGGGTTTTTTTACGTCATACCATCCATTTTTAAGGCCATATTCTGACCTTTGAAAAATCTTGCACCCCTTCCCCCAGAATTATCTTGCTGCCCACGTTGTGTGACTATCAAATAAGCATGAAATAATAAAAGAGGGTCTGGCTGGATGAATGGTCCATTGCTCCAAATAAGAGTATATGTACTTGAAATTATACTGCTAGACATCAGTTGGCGCTTTTTCACGGTTCGGGCGCAATGGGTTTTAATGTTGAAAATGGCTCTAGGGGGGTTTTCTTTTAAAAATCTTTTTGTGTCTTTCAGGATGGGTAGGCCTAGCTAGTCAAATCTCGATTAGTATCAGACGCATATTATATGATGATCTAGGATCGCGTATTTTTAACTTTTTACTCGAGAACTTGTATCCATGCCTGGCGAAAAAACGGATGTCGCAAAAAAGTCCTAAGACTCGTTTTCGCAGAGAAGCTGCCTTTGCCTTTTATTTTAATTCTTCTTCTGGACTATTGTTTGAGAGAGATGAAATATGAGCTTAATGCGACTTTTGCACTTGTGCGGTCGCATAGGTGGTGAGCGCACATATTTATCACATTCTCGTTCTTTTCTAATTAATTAGCGTTGTTTTTTCCACGCTTCTTATTTTAAATAATAAATATGATGAAAATTTCTCAGCAGTCACTTACGTATTTTTAAGTATTAATTGAATGAGTAAGTAGGCGTGCAGTTCTTCTGCATCTGCTTGCTCAGTCCAATCTTCCTCTCTTTCAGATCAAAAAGGGTGGCCCATGAAATGGTACAAAATGTCTTGATCACAACTTGCTATGTTGCGTGTAACGCGAAACAACAAGAGTTATTCAAAAGAGCAAATATAGGGCAGCAAAATTGTAGCAAGTTTCATTATGTTACTTTTTTTGGTTTACACTTTTGTAAACACGACTTTTTTGACCGGCTACAATGAAAAGAGATTAGCAAACAAATCGTTGCTTGAAATGTCAATCTGAAATTTGTTTGTCAAATAGCACTAAAAGCATCTACTCTTTTACATTCCTACTGTTATTGGTTTCCGAATTTCCAATTTTCTTATTTGTTCTAGTTTATTTTTGTGAATTTTTCATCGTATTATAAGTTTATTGTGTTTGTATTCTACACAAAAAGTTGGATTCAGAACGATTCGTTGCATGAATTCTAACAATTTAAAGCAATAAATCGAAGGTTCGGTAATCAAAGCCTTTTTCCATTGTCTGAATTAAACCGCATCACTATTACGCAAACGGAGCAATGAGGTATTAATAAGACTCTCCCTTGCAGGTACCATTTTTCATTGGGTCATCCTATATTTCATACGTACTTAACTTTGGTTTTTTACACAGGGCTTACTGCTGTATCGCTACTAATTGTAGTGAACAACTATCCTATTTTTAATCACTTGTAATGATATCATTTTCCCCATTTCAAGCATAATGAGCTCCACCATAAATGGACGGCGCTTTATCTCTGGGGTTCAAAATTTTTAAAGGTCAAAGAATGCCAGAAAAATTGCAAAGAACATTTTCGATGTTTGTCATCGAGCTCATTCATTGGCATATAAATGGCAAAAAATGCGAAAAAAATACTAGAAAATTTAATTCAAAGGATTTCGCTTCTGTGGGATCCGTCCATACATGGGCAGCAGCCAATTTCTGGGGGAGGGGCAAAACCGGCAAAAATCACAAAAAATATGTTAATAAGTCAATTCGGGGTTATCCATTTTTTGGGGTTTTTTTCAGATTCTGGGATGTCAACCCCTAACACCCCACGCCCATGTATGGATTCGTCTAGACCCTCAGTAGCATATACATGTAACGGCTCGAAATTTAGGGTAGGCGTCCCGGGTATTTTTAGGGGTAAATGACCTCCAATTTCGGTCAAAAACGGTAAAAAAACACCTAAAACCGCTTAGAAAAAATTAGGTTTTTAAAAATAAATCAGGGGGGTCAAAAATTTTTTCTGGCTTTGAGGGGACGGGGACGGCCGACCTTGGAGTGGGGATCCCTATCCCCCTCTTACATGTATGCTCAGTAGGCCCTTAGACGTGGCGTACGCTCTACGCATATGTTTCACCTGATTCGGGGAAGGTCAGAAGTTGAAGTGCCAAAATTTTTCAGTCAGCAAAAAGTTCAGAAACGTAAGATAATATACACAATTTTTCGACATTTCGCATCAAGCCTTATCCATTGACATCGAAAAATGGCGAAAAAACGTTTTTAAAATTCAAATCTTAGGGTCTGCGAGCGTTTCTTGATTTTATGGGGATTCCATTTCCCACGTTATGTGTGATGTGCGCACAGTGCATATCATGCAAATTTATAACGATATTAAGAGCACAATAACTAAAACTTAGTTTGACGGTCGTTTAAATCTAAATCTTATCAGATCCATTGACTCACCAATTACGATGGAATCGCTCGGAAGAGCTGGACAAAGTCAGAATGAGCAGCAAGATTGGATAGCGATAGATGCCAATTGGGAAGAAGGCGGAATCAAGAAACACGACTTTAAAAATTCGAGGACAGCTATGGATGAAGCGGTAAAGTTTTGTTCGGCAAAGGATCTTTCTTAAGATAATAATTCTCATTTAATGCACGTATTCATGTAGTTAGTGGAAGGATATCAATCACACACGGGCGTGGGGTTTTCGCCGCCACTTCCCGATAATCCAAAGTATCCCCGCGGATCATGCTAGATCCACAGAATTTGACGTTTCGCGATTTTTGCAAGTTTTGCCTCTTCCCACCTCAGAATCGCACTACATACATACACGGGCAGCAGCTAAATTCGGGGGGTTCGATGGCGCAAAATTGCCAAAATCAGCACCGAAAATTCAATCCTGGGTTGGGTCCAGACCAGACGAGGTACATTGGGGGGGGGGGGGGTTTGGCGGTAGACCCCAGAATGGAAAAAAATTTTTGGGAAATGAGGCAAAATAAAGGACAAAAATGGATGATAATTGACAATTTTCTCTAAAAATACTTGAAATTGACGAGATCAACGCTATAACGTAGTTTTGTCGTAATTTTAGTCATGTATACCAATTTTTGAGGTCATTTTGGCCCAAAAAAGCTCAATTTCTGACCCTTTGATCGTCCATGCTGTGTATCTTTTGTCTAGACCCCACGCCCATGTGTCAATCTTTTTAAATAAGTGACGTATTTCAGAGGTGAGACACCTCATCCTATTCCGAAAGTCAACTCGAAACGGTTTACAAAGTCAAAACACAACCATAGTTGTGCAGTAGAATACAAGAAGCGGGATCTTCTATCTATTGATTTGCCTTTATAAATCGAACTTTTCGCAAATGGCAAAGTATATCCCAGAAATAAATGTCTTTAAAGGACAGTATTTAGATTTATTAGTCAATTAATTTAGCACGATACTATGCTTCTTATAGTATCGTTTATTTTTCTTCAAATCCTGTTCTATAAAGGTATGTTCTATGCATACAATCCTCCAATAACCATAATATTTTCGCAGTCCAAGGGCGGTGACAGGATCTGTCCTGCCTATCTTAAGCTAGACCTTCTTTACATACTCTGGCAATTATTGCTATACAATTTTATGCAATTTTTAATGCTCTTTCTAAATAAGAGGGTCTTTTTACTTTTTATGGAAATTATTCTCGAAAGAGTTACAACTGGAAACTATTACAATGCGCAAGAATAGGCAACTGGTGGACATCCACGCAAAAATAAGAAAAAGTAGATTTCTGTTGAAAATTTGAAAAGCAAGGGATAAACACTAAATTTTTTATTACAACCATCGTGAGCTGCAAAAGAATTCTGGGGGGGGGGTAAGATTTTTTTGAAGGTCGAAAAATGGCCTTAAAAATGGTGGTATGGCGATAAAAGCACCATTTTTCGACGTTTCTCATCAAACACTATCCATTGGACAAAATTGCGAAAAAAACGAAAAACATTTCCAAAAATTGAATTCTGGGGGATATTTTGGTTTCGGGGGGTGCATAACCCTTCAAACCCCCCACGCCCAGGTGTGATCACAACCCTATTTTCCCATTTTGAAGTTTTTGTGATATCGCTGTAAATAGGCCAAAAATGTTCATTTCTTACTATTCTGTAAATTCTCACAGAGCAAAACAGTTAAAAACGATGTGAGCCGAAACGAGGCTTGACAAAGTTCTAGACACAGGATAAGAAAGATCAGAAAAAATGCCAATAAAATGATCGACTACGACGCCAATCCTAGTTCATGGTAAACGGAGGGTTAAATAAAAGGACTATGCTAATACTAATAATGACACCGATAACGAATGCATACCTGCTAAAGCAACGAAGAGCATTGATTTTCATAGTAGCTTAGGTAGGTAGGGGAGGTGGTGGTGCCCATGGGTGGGTAGCAACAAAATTCTGGGGTGGTACAAGATTTTTCAAATATCAAAAAATGGTCCTAAAAATGGTGATAACTGATATGGCGAAAAAACACACATTTTTCAACGTTTCTCACCGAGCACTATCAAGTGGCATCAAAAGATTGCGGAAAAAAAACAAAAAAAGTCCAAAATCGAATTCTGGGGGTATTTTGGTTTTTGGGGGAGAGGGGTATTCGGCTTTCCGGAGGTGGGGTGCATAACCTCCCCCCACGCCCATGCATGTGCCCACGCGTGTGGTGGTGCCTATGCTTAATCATATGCATTAATTGCATACCTTAATGATCCTTTGTCTTCAATGATTTGCCTGCAATTTTTTGTAACTAATTGTCCGCAATTAACTTTTTTCTTCAGGATTTCAAAAATTTGCTGTTGCAGCATTCTTCGAAGACTTCCAAACGTAGGTAGTGCATAATTGCTGAATGAATGATATCGAATGACTGTTACTGATTCGCGCCTTTTATGTTTTCATATAATAAATTTTGCGCTGTCAATTAAATTGAAAGGAGCCCTCGATTTTTTCCTTGTTCGACGGAGTAGGAAGCGAATTTTATTTTTTGGGTGCCCGGTCGGGCGATGGAGAAATTGAGCGCTACAGTAATATGAAAAATGATTTGTCGAGCGAATTCACGCGCTAGATTTAAAATGGACAAATACTAATGGTCGCCAAGTGATCGGAAATCCGTTGATGCAATAGAAAGTATACAGACTTAATATCAAAATTTTGTAATTACTATAAATTGATTACAGCAGTGGTTGAAAGCGAAGGAACAATCTTGATAGGTACGTAGGTAGGTAAGTACCACACATGGGCGTGAGGGTTGGGGGATACTAACCCCCCAGAAGTTGAAAACCCCTCCAGAAATCAAAATACCCCCCCCCAGAAAAATTTTTTTGCTTTTTTAGCAATTTTTTGATGCCATTGGATAGAAGCTTGATGAGAAACGTCGAAAAATGGTGTTTTTGTTGCCATACCGACTACTTTTAAGATTATTTGATTATTTTTTTACCTTTAAAAATTTTTTCACCCCCCCAGAATTTGGGTGCTGCCCACCTATGGTAAGTACCTACTGTCTTTTAACCAATAGTCTCTTTCACGAAATATTGTATATGAAAATCAATTTACAGCGATCCAGAGGGCAGCTACGAAAGTGGTTTATAGGCGACTTACTCAAATAAAATTTTGCATAACAACTTCATCCGCCTATCAATTGCTACGCACAGTATGATTGCTGCTTCACTTTAAACCGCTTTTGTAACTAGATTCATATCGTATCAAGAATTGTGATCTACGCACATACTTCATGGGGTAGTGCACCTCCCAGAAACCAACATACCTCCCAGGATTCAATTTTTGAAAATTTTTTCGTTTTTTCGCAATTTTTTGATGCCAATGGATAGTGCTTGATGAGAAACGTCGAAAATGGTGTTTTTATCGCCATACCACTATTTTTAAGGCCATTTTTCGATCCTTCAAAAAAATCTTGCACCCCTCCCCCTCCAGAATTTTCTTGCTGCCCACGTATGTCTACGCACAAGGTTTCGTGAAACAGACTGTAGTCGAAAACGCTCGGTAATCTAATGTGCTCACTACTGCTTAACTTTCACTGCTCGGCAGACGATCGGGTCGATTCCAACTCCGTTTTGCAAAGAAATCGGTATTGCTATTTCGTGCACCATGTTAAAAAATTGACTACATGCATAGCTT
The DNA here is from genome assembly GCA_036768485.1 of Mermis nigrescens. NCBI lineage: Eukaryota > Metazoa > Nematoda > Enoplea > Mermithida > Mermithidae > Mermis > Mermis nigrescens. The sequence continues at coordinate 20,101,207 of JAVLUZ010000157.1, forward strand.
CAGATAAGAATAGGAATGCAAAATTGAATAACTGTTAAAACTGCCTGGAAACTATTTTTGCAACTACTGTAACGGGGGCGCCGCCTCCCACCATTACGTGAGCAAAATTTTACCCGCACCGGTTTCCCGGATCTTCCGCTCTGATTCGCGTGTGTAGTACTAATCGACTACTCGGGCTCTTGCTCACAACTGCGCAAAGTATTGAATAATATTGAGAAACAATGAAACATCAACGTCACGGGTTAAACTTCAAAGTAGGCATTTCTAGCCGTGTAGTAGCACTCCTGCTACACTCCTCCCCTCTAGGAGAAAGCGTAAGCGCAGACAACTCCAGAGAACGAACTTTGGGACCTCCAATATGTAACGGGGGCGCCGCCTCCCACCGTTACGTGAGCAAAATTTTACCCGCACCGGTTTCCCGGATCTTCCGCTCTGATTCGCGTGTGTAGTACTAATCGACTACTCGGGCTCTTGCTCACAACTGCGCAAAGTATTGAATAATATTGAGAAACAATGAAACATCAACGTCACGGGTTAAACTTCAAAGTAGGCATTTCTAGCCGTGTAGTAGCACTCCTGCTACACTCCTCCCCTCTAGGAGAAAGCGTAAGCGCAGACAACTCCAGAGAACGAACTCTGGGACCTCCAATATGTAACGGGGCGCCGCCTCCCACCGTTACGTGAGCAAAATTTTACCCGCACCGGTTTCCCGGATCTTCCGCTCTGATTCGCGTGTGTAGTACTAATCGACTACTCGGGCTCTTGCTCACAACTGCGCAAAGTATTGAATAATATTGAGAAACAATGAAACATCAACGTCACGGGTTAAACTTCAAAGTAGGCATTTCTAGCCGTGTAGTAGCACTCCTGCTACACTCCTCCCCTCTAGGAGAAAGCGTAAGCGCAGACAACTCCAGAGAACGAACTCTGGGACCTCCAATATGTAACGGGGGCGCCGCCTCCCACCGTTACGTGAGCAAAATTTTACCCGCACCGGTTTCCCGGATCTTCCGCTCTGATTCGCGTGTGTAGTACTAATCGACTACTCGGGCTCTTGCTCACAACTGCGCAAAGTATTGAATAATATTGAGAAACAATGAAACATCAACGTCACGGGTTAAACTTCAAAGTAGGCATTTCTAGCCGTGTAGTAGCACTCCTGCTACACTCCTCCCCTCTAGGAGAAAGCGTAAGCGCAGACAACTCCAGAGAACTGAACTCTGGGACCTCCAATGTGTAACGGGGGGGGCGCCGCCTCCCACCATTACGTGAGCAAAATTTTACCCGCACCGGTTTCCGGATCTTCCGCTCTGATTCGCGTGTAGTACTAATCGACTACTCGGGCTCTTGCTCACAACTGCGCAAAGTATTGAATAATATTGAGAAACAATGAAACATCAATGTCACCACCGTCAACGGGGGTTACTTTTGTCACGTATACATGACAGCTGCTAACTTAAGCAACAGCTGTCGCGGATTGCCACAGTAATTGTTCCGTTCTCTTATAACGAAGATACGAATTTCCAGCAATGAACCGGTCTTAGCGCAGTTGGTAACAACTGTGCTGGGAGTCAGTGCTGATAAAGGCTATTGGGTTCGCCTGACAGCACTGGTGTTGTTCTCACTAGACAGCTCAGTTCGAGCTGGTGACGACTACCCGAATCTACACTCCTGGTTTAGTGGGGAAAGTATTATTGAATTGATTATTGATTATTAACTCCTAGAAATGAAGGCTATATTATATTATTATGTTATATGATCCACACAGTGCATCCTTTGTTACACTTTGTATCATTTTGAGCATTTTTCTGTATATTCTATAGTCTGTTTCACGAAAAACTTGTACATGGATCGTAATTTTTCAGTCAATGTAGATATTTTGCAAAAGTGGCTTGAACTGAAGCATCAATCACGATATTGTGCACAGCGATAGATATGCATATTAAGACACAATTTCTGAGAAGTTCAACCTTCGACAATGGTGAGTTGTGATAAGTCAAAAATTAATCATACCTCAAAACAAGATATATAGCACAGTTTTTTATTCTAAACATCATGATGCTATTCATTCGACTTGAAAACAAAAATTCGCTGTGCTACAGTACGCCAAACATTGAATTTTTCGCCATTTTCACCATTTTTCATTACTTTTATTAAAATTCGATTTTCTCCACGAATAATTAATATCATCCATTCAAACAGCTTTCAATCGATAGAAGAATAAATTTTCAATTAGCTGAATGCAAAAACTTTCGATACATATTAATTTACACTTTACACTGCGGTTTAAACTCAATAAGTATTCGTTAAAAATTACAAAAAATTTTAACTTATTTTCGGTTCCTGTAGGCCCCTTACATATACAGCAAAAATTTTTGCCCTTTTTACACAGCTTGTGCCTTGGACTAAATACAAAAAATTTTATCAAAAAAAGTACCCTGGACCACCAAAACAAGCGTCCGATTGACCCAATATACCCAAATTTGCATATAAAAACAGTGCATTGCATAAGCACAGCCTTTTTTCAACGAATACTATCCGTAAAAACAGCTACCAATTGATAGAGAAAAAATTTCTTATCAGCTGAATGCAAAAAATTGTTATACACTTTACTTATCACTTTACACTGCAGTTTAAACTTAATACATATTCTTTGAAAATTACAAAAATTTTAACATATTTACGGTTCCTGCGGGTCTGTTACATGAAAAGCAAAATAGTTTGCCCTTTTTATACAGCACATCCCTTAGTCTAAACATAAAAAAAATTTCAGCAAAATAAAAGTACCCTGAACTACCAAAACAAGCGTCCGATTGACCCATTATACCCAAATTTGCATATAAAACAGTGCATTGTATGAGCACAGATTTTTCTCAACGAATAATCAATATCATTCGTTGAAACAGCTACCAATCGATAGAGAAAAAAATTTCCTATTAGCTGAATGCAAAAATTGTTATAAACTTTACTTTACACTTTATGCTGCGGTTTAAACTTAGTATAGATTCGTTAAAAATTACAAAAAATTTTAACATATTTACGGTTCCTGCGGGTCTTTTACGTGAAAAGCAAAAGTTTTTGCCCTTTTTACTCATGGTCTAAATATATAAAGAAATTTATCAAAATAAAAGTACCCTGAACTACCAAAAAAACGTCCGAACGACCCATTATACCCAAATTTGCATATAAAAACAGTGCATTGCATGAGCACAGATTTTTCTCAACGAATAATCAATATCATTCGTTGAAACAGCTACCAATCAATAGAGAAAAAATTTCCTATTAGCTGAACGCAAAAAATTGTTATACACTTCACTTTACACTTTACATTACAGTTTAAACTTAATACATATTCTTTAGGAATTACAATAATTTTAACATATTTACGGTTCCTATGGGTCTGTCCAGGGTACTTTTTTTGATAAAATTTTTTTTGTATTTAGTCCAAGGCACAAGCTGTGTAAAAAGGGCAAAAATTTTTGCTGTATATGTAAGGGGCCTACAGGAACGGAAAATAAGTTAAAATTTTTTGTAATTTTTAACAAATACTTATTAAGTTTAAACCGCAGCGTAAAGTGTAAAGTAAAATGTATAACAATTTTTGCATTCAGCGAATAGGAAATTTTTTTCTCTATCGATTGGTAGCTGTTTCAACGAATGATATTGATTATTCGTTGAGAAAATCTGTGCTCATGCAATGCGCTGTTTTATATGCAAATTTGGGTATAATGGGTCAATCGGACGCTTGTTTTGGTAGTTCAGGGTACTTTTATTTTGCTAAAATTTTTTTATGTTTAGACTAAGGGATGTGCTGTATAAAAAGGGCAAACTATTTTGCTTTTCATGTAACAGTCCCGCAGGAACCGTAAATATGTTAAAATTTTTGTAATTTTTAAAGAATATGTATTAAGTTTAAACTGCAGTGTAAAGTGATAAGTAAAGTGTATAACAATTTTTTGCATTCAGCTGATAAGAAATTTTTTTCTCTATCAATTGATAGCTGTTTTTACGGATAGTATTCGTTGAAAAAAGGCTCTGCTTATGCAATGCACTGTTTTTATATGCAAATTTGGATATATTGGGTCAATCGGACGCTTGTTTTGGTAGTCCAGGGTACTTTTTTTTGATAAAATTTTTTTCGTATTTAGTCCAAGGCACAAGCTGTGTAAAAAGGGCAAAAATTTTTGCTGTATATGTAAGGGGCCTAAAGGAACCGAAAATAAGTTAAAATTTTTTGTAATTTTTAACGAATACTTATTGAGTTTAAACCGCAGTGTAAAGTGTAAATTAGATATGTATCAAAAGTTTTTGCATTCAGCTAATCGAAAATTTATTCTTCTATCGATTGAAAGCTGTTTGAATGAATGATATTAATTATTCGTGGAGAAAATCGAATTTTAATAAAAGTAATGAAAAATGGTGAAAATGGCAAAAAATTCAATGTTTGGCGTACTGTAGCACAGCGAATTTTTGTTTTCAAGTCAAATGAATAGCATCATGATGTTTAGAATAAAAAACTGTGCTATATATGTTGTTTTGAGGTATGATTAATTTTTGACTTATCACAAAGTTGGTCGAACTTCTCAGACATTGTGTCTCAAGCTTTCACTACGAAAAATCGTAGTACAGTTGGCTCACTAGAAACCACTTTGGTAGCTGCTGATTTGAGTGCTGAAAATTGATTTCCATGCACAAGATTTCGTGAAATAAACTATATTTAGTACCATCGCTGAATGAAAAAATGTTGGTGCTCTTCACATCCAAAAAGTTGGTAGCTTATTAAGCGAATGCAGCTGAGCAATTTGCGATAAATCGGTCAAACGAAGTTAGACTTGATCATATGTACGTGGGCGTGGGGGTGATGCACCACACCTGAGCGTGCGGGTGTATGCACCACCTCAGAAACCAAAATACCCCTCCCAGAATTCAATTTTTGAAATGTTTTGTTTTTTTTTCGCAATTTTTGATGCCAATGGATAGTGTTCGATTAGAAACGTCGAAAAATGGTGGTTTTTTCGCCATACCACCAAACCTGGGCGTGGGGGCTAGTATGCATCCCCCAGAAAACAAAATACTCCCCCCCAGAAATCAAAATACTCCCCCCAGAATTCAATTTTGAAAATTTTTTTTTCGTTTTTTCGCGAATTTTGATGCCAATGGATAGTGAGTGCTTGATGAGAAACGTCGAAAAATGGTGTTTTTATCGCCATACCACCATTTTTGAGGTCATTTTTTGACCTTCAAAAATCTTACACTTCCCCCAGAATTTTCTTGCTGCTCACGTAACCATCAGTTTGTAAGGCCATTTTTTGACTTATGAAAAATCTTGCAGCCCCAGATTTTTGGTGCCGCCCGCGTATGGTATGCACCTCTCCCTAGAACCCGAAATATGTACTCCCCAGAATTCAATTTTTGAAGATTTTTCTTGCTTTTTCACAATTTTTTGATGCCAATGGATAAGTGCTTGATGAGAAACGTTGAAAAACGGTGTTTTTCGCAATATTACCATTTTCAAAACCATTTTTTGACCTTTGAAAAATCTTGCAACTCCTAGAATTTTGGTGCTGCCCACCTATGGACTTGATGCGGGGTAATTTCGTACTCCCATTGAAAAATTCATGTCAGTTGTTTTAATAGTAACAAAACGCACCCCTTTACATCGAACCAAGTTTAGACGTTGAGTAAACAATCAAAATGTGTAATTAAATCATTATAATCATATTATTAGTGCATTGGAGATCAATATAATGGATTATTCAGTCCATAAGCTTATAACGTGTGGGCTTAACAAAAATTCCTTTGATTTGCTTTTCGAGGCTTGAGCTTAACTACAAAATAATAAAGGGATATGATAATGATGTCAAAGATACCTAGAACTAGCAATCGTACCTTGGCGTGGAGGGGGGGGGGTTTGGGGAGAGTATGCAACCCCTGAGAAACCAAAATGCCCCCCCTCCAGAAATCAAAATACCCCTGCCCTAGAATTCAATTTTTGAAATTTTTTTGTTTCTTTTGCAATTTTTGGTGCCAATAGATAGTGCTCAATGAGAAACGCTGAAAAATGGTGTTCTTTTGCGCCATACCACCATTTTTAAGGCCATTTTTTTACCTTTGAAAAAATCTTGCACCCCCCCCAGAACGTTGGTGCCGCTCACCTACATATGCTAGCAATGCTCTTGAAAGCTCTTAATCTACTGTAATACGATTTCGCGCAGTAGAACTTCATATGCTTGTCAACTGCGATGCACAATATAGTGTTTGATGCTTCAGTTCAAACCGCTTTTGGAAACTATTTGCGTTGATTCAAAAATTACGATCCATGCACAAGCTGTCGTGAAACTGACTATAGTCGTATTATTTTTCAGTTATAATTGCAAAGGAATCCTTTTAAACTATAATCGATTTCATGAATCCTTGCGCATGGATCCCAATTCTTGAGTTGATGTACATAGATCGATTACAAAACCGGTTTAAACGTGGCAATCTTAATATTGTGCATTGCGACTAACAGACATATGAATTTTTTCTATACAAAATTATATTATGGTAAATTGCCTGAAGATCACTTTTTTAATTGCGCTCTAGATCGCAGAAATTGATTTCCATGCACAAGCTTTCGTGAAATAGACTATAGAGAGATCCTCACTGAATCTCTAAAAGGATATCTAAAAGGCAGGTTAGTCCGCTCAGGTGATTAGGACTTTTTAGAATAATCAGTTACTGTGAACAAGAATCTTTGTTAAATAAAGTAGGAGTCGATCCGGTGCCAGGGTTGCCAGGTTAAGGGTTTTCCCCCATTTTGGGGGTTTTTTGGGGTCCTTGGGGGCTTTTTCGGGGTTTTAGCTCACGGGGGATTTTATGGGGGTTTTTCGAAATTTTTGAGGTTTTTTTGGGGTTTTTCATTTATTATTCAAGTATCAAATTCTAGTGAGTTTAGAGGCAGCAATCAATCACTGCAAGTTTTTGTCAAGAGAAGCCGACAGCACAGCCGTGCGTGCCCAGCTCAGCTGACCTTTTTTTATTTCAGGACTTTGGTTTTCAGCCCTATGATCACGGTAGAATTTATTTCAATTCTTCTAAAATATCGTGTTAATGAACAGTCGCCATCGATTCAACTAATTTTTGAAAGAATCGCAAAATTTAAGTACCTACACAAAGGTGAGTGTTGTTACAATAATATCAGAAATCTAGGGAAATTTTCGGATTTCTATGGATGAATTTATAGATGCTGAAAATTTAGACTTGACAACACTGTCCGGAGCCCTGGTTTCATATCGAGGTTCATCGTCCAAGTTGAGTTGATAATTCATCGTTTCATTTGTTCATTCTCCATGTCATTTTTTCCTTTTTTGTGCCATATTGATTTTGATTTGATCACTACGCGTAGCTAGAATCAGTTTGAGAATCATAAATTTGATTGGTGAATTTTAATAGCATATATTTTGTTATTTCAAAATTTGAACAGTTTGTTCACGCCTCAGTAATCCGTATCGAACCGCTAAAATATTGTCAACAGGATTGGGGCATGCATACGATTACGTAAAATTAAGCACACATATGGACAAGGACAATAAATGAATTAAAGATGGACAAATCTAATACTAATAATATACTAATACTTTATTCGGAAAAAACACAAGGGTAAAACAAAAGTCGCAAGGAAAATAAAATAAAATGCGAAATGTCCTGGACACACAGGCAAGTAGATTGCTCGGTTACAGTTATCTCAGTTATCTCGCTTACCATTTTCGAATGCTGCTGTTGAACGCGTGTTTTCCATTATGAATGTTGTTAAAAATAAGTTACGTAATCGTATGCATGCCCTAGTACTGTTGACAATATTTTAGCGGTTCGATACGGATTACTGTGGCGTGAACAAACTGTTCAAATTTAAAAAAAACAAAATATATCCTATTAAAATTCACCAATCAAATTTATGATTATCAAACTGATTCTAGCTCGCGCGTAGTGATCGACCGGGGCCCCGGCCCCGGCTATCTTCAGCCATTTTTCAGCATCCCCGGCCCCGGCCAGGGCAAGGTCTAAAAATGGCCGAAGAAAAATTTAGTGTAATTCGTATTTTGTACAGGATGTGATACTGCCAGTTATTTATCAATGGGCAAGTGTTAATTTTGAGAACTGTACTGATTCGACCATATGTATACTTAGTCATTGTTATATCTTTGCTACTGTGTATAAATGAGCTTTTGTTGAATAAATGTTCAGGACAATCTGCATGTTTTCGATTCCTTCACTTAACTCATTAAATCAAATGCTATTTTTACCTCATTCATTCGTAGCTAGTGGTTAAAAGATTTAGAGTTGACAAATTCGTTCTATTTTTAGTTGGAAATTGTACGTTTTCGAAAAACAATTTTCACAAAAAACACTTTTACATTTAATTGAATGGGAACCGCCTGCTTTAAAACGCGTTTCTTGTGTAATAGTTATTAGGACGTAAGTTAATTATAGGCAATTGCAAACTATATGTAGAATGCGGCGCAAGCAGCAGTAGTAGCAAGCAGTAGTGAAGATTCAAACGATATTGAGTGTGCTAATAGCAGCGACATAGAATTTATTGATGATTCAGACAATGAAACACTGGACTAAATTTGTTTCTTGTGACATAAATAGTAATAAAACTTGATTTGAAAAGGCGCATCTAACTTTGCGCTTGCCATTTACTACTAAATGGAGCAGTCGCTCATTATTTCTCTTCCTATGCCAACCTCAAGTATGTGTAATGCAATAATATTTTCCTTGTCCAACTCCGGCCCCCAGCCCCGGCCGGGGATTTTTTTCGGTCCCGGTACTGCCCCGGCCCCGGCCAAAGAAGTCGCCCCAGTCGATCACTACTCGCTCGTAAATGATGTCCAATTTTGTTTAGATAATGTTTTGTTTGATGAAATCGATAATTATGCTGCTGAAGTCGTGTTAGAGTGAATTTGGTGAACCATTTTGAAATAAATTGTTTATAAAAGGTTGTTAATGTATTATGCTGCTTAGCTGAAAGCATGTTTTCGAACAAAAAATGCATGAATATCATCAGAAAGTTGTTTAAGATTGGCCAACTTTATACTTGTTCTATCAAGAGAAATAAGAATCAAAAAAATGTTGCGCAAAACAACTATTTTAAAACATTTTTTAAATTAAAAAAAGCGAAAAATTCAGAAAAAAATGTTATTTTTCATTTTTGGCTGCAAAAGATGTGGCGCGGTGGAAAATGCACAAAAACGATGTTATTTAGCGCATCCAGCTTGTTTGTATGCGTTTTATTGACTTAATTGTTTAACAAAGCATTTTTTAATATGGGGGTTTTTTCTTCATTTGGGGGATTTTTTTGGGGTTTTTAAAAATTTGACCTGGCAACACTGTCCGGCGCTCAGATGAATGCTTCGATGTTTTCTGCTTCTCCATATCCTCCTACAGGCACACGCCCGTATCCTTGATTTCGTTTGGGGGAGGAAGGGGGCCTGACCGAAATTGCTAAGATATATTCATGCAAAATACGCTTTATGTTGCACAAGAAAGACAAGAAAATATGGCATTGGTGTAGCTGGTTCACATATGTATTAAGATAGCCACGTTATAGATACGTATACAGCAAGTAGTACCCGGTGAAAGCTGCCACCTAACTGGTTTGATTTGAGTCAAGTCGAAAACAAATAAGGCAGTCATCAGATTTTTCAGTCGAGTCATGTGACTGACCAAAATGTTGGTGCCAGCGTTTAAAATATGCCTAAGTAATGGGATGCAACTCACGTCGCTCGCTCCACTCGTTGCATCCCATTACTCAGGCTTATTTTAAACGCTGGCATCAACATTTTGGTCAGTCCATGATCTAAGCCTAAGCCTAATCAGCTGGTAAACCAGCAAAACATCACGAATACCTTGCAATCTTTATCGAAATTAACCAGCATTAGTTGATTGGTTATGGTTCTGGACTTTAGAGCAAGAGTTCCACGTTTCGAATCCAACTGCGAGCAACTTTCATTTCCTCAGATGCTATCGACCGCACACATACGCCCTTATAATATGACTATGTTAATACATATGTGAACCAGCTCCACGAATGCCGAAAATATTTATTGTCCAGCAGTAATTACACAAAATTAGGTAAAAACACAAATAAATGATAAAATAGCGACTGAACAAAAGGACATACACATCGAAGTAAGGAACTAGGTATGTCCCGTCACTAAATATGTAAAAGCAATGTTTCGCGCTCTTCTTTGAACATACCGACGTTTTGAGAAGCGACTACGTGATCAGGTAATTTGTTCGGCACTTGTTCACTTTAACCCCTATCGAATTTTTTTCTATCTTTTTTAACATTAGGGTATGTACAGCATTACAACATTAGGGTATATACAGCATTACAGCATTATGATATATCTATCATATGATATAATCCTTGATTTTCTTCAGATTTTTTTAAAATTTTTTTTTAATTTTTTAAAATTTTTTAAAATTTTTTTTCAATTCTTTTCAGATTCATAATCAACTTTTGCAATAATTTACTTGATAAGATATAGGAAAATGAAAGTTTTTGCTTTCAACATACTTAGGCTTAGGCTTAGTATATCTGAAAAGGTGTTTTAAGCTGCTTAGGTCGAGGTCGCTCCCGCTTAGGTCAATGTATAGATGCTTAGGTCGATGTATAGATGCTTAGGTCGATGTATAGATGCTTAGGTCGATGTATAGATGCTTAGGTCGATGTATAGATGCTAAGTACCATTCCCTCATTACTTCGTTTTTATTTCTTACGAGAAGGTGGCTTAGCCGATTGGTAACATGTTGCGCTGTAGAGCGATAATTCGGAGGGTCAAAACTTGTCACCTGAAAGTTATTTTCTGTCTCGGGAAAACTAGTGTGAGAACCCTGGTGTTAAAAAAAGATGGAAAAAATTCACCCTGTACAGTGGTCGCCATGAAAGATGACGCGCCATCACCCTCAGAATTATAATGGATGGTGCGTCGCGAGCGCCGCGTTACGTCCATCATGCGCCATCATCTCTTTTTCTATTCAGCGCCATTAACCTCCATCATCCCGTTAATCTGCCGATGCGGACGGCGCAATTTAGCTATTAATAGCACCAACAAGAAGGAAGCACGCCTGCATTCACGTGCGCGCATCCTTGTTGGCGCTATTAATAGCTAAATTGCGCCGTCCACATCGCCAGATTAACGGATGATGGAGGTTAATGGCGCTGAATAGAAAAATAGATGATGGCGCATGATGGGCGTACGCGGCGCTCGCACCATCCGTTGCAATCTGAGGGTGATGGCGTCATCATCATGGCGACCACTGTATATACCCTAATGTTGAAAAAGATAGAAAAAATTCGATAGGGATTAAAGTGAACAAGTACCGAAATTTCGACATGTTCAAGAACTGAGCAATATGATTGCATGATGCTGATCTGCGACGTAAAATCGAAAAATTTGGCGCTTCGCGCAGATTTCTTCTATCTTCTGGCAGTTTCTATCGTTTTATTGCAGGAAAAATTAAAAAATTAGCGCTTCTTGCGCATTATAAGCATTTTTCAGCAAAAACATAATAGGACATTTCAAAAAATTAATTTTTTATTGCTTAAATATTGCACGACGATCTGAAAAGCTCAAAAACAGGTTATTTAACAACCCCGTCCGTTTTTATGAGTTTTTTAGATGAAATTTTTTTTGAAAATTCTCTGGCGAAAATTGTGGCAACGCCTATGTTAAGGTGAGCATTTGAGCGAGACAATTGGCAACATGAACTTGTAACGATTTAAGCTCGAGTGACGTTGAAACTGAAAATAAAAAATTCATTCGCATCAATACAAGATAAACCATTAATAATTTGATACATGAATCATAAACATTATATATGTGAAGACGACGAAGTTCGAAAGAAGGTAGGTCGAGAAGCTTTAGGCGTACAATATAAGGTAGGTTACTATGAAAATCAAAAAGATGCTTAGTAAGTCCACATAGAACATTTTCAAGACGATTTATATCATCAGCATAATGAGGATTCCATTCAGAAACAGAAAACTCAAGCAAACAGCTTTTTTAACTATGTGATTTAAATGCTCCTTAAAATTAAGATTATGGGAAATATAAACACTGAGACTGCGAACGGAACTAATATCATTTGGAATAGGTAGCTATATATAATTCGAAGAATAAAGTTTTTTGGATTATCTTCATCAAGATGTAAAACTGCACATTTTTCCTTAGCAATTGAAAGCTGCCGATTAATAGACCAAGTATAAATATTATCCAGGTCTTTTTGTATTAAATGATAATAAGAAGACGGATCAAAGATTTTTACATCGTCTGCAAAGAGGTAAATTTTATTATATTCAATCAAATCACATAGATCATTAACATAAATTAAGAATAAAGCAGGACTAATACAATTATCTTGGGAAACCACTGCCAACAGGCATGATATCAGAGAAAACTCCATTTATACAAACATGCCGAGACCGGTCATGTAAAAAGTAATCGAGCCAATTAAAAAGTAGACCTTTTATCCCATATTTAGAGAGCTTATATAAAAACTTAGATAACGGGATTTTATCAAACGCTTTCGAAAATCAATGTAAGCTATGTATGTCAACAGGAATTCTATAACTCAAAGATGCCATCCAGCTGTGTTTACATTTAAGTAGTCGTAATGCACAAGATTTAGATTTTAGCGAACCAAACTTAGAAGATAAGAGTCTATTTGTCGTAAGTAAATCGATAATTTTTGAATTGATTAAACTTTCCATGATTTTACTTGATAAACAGCAAATAGAAATCGGTCTATAATTGCCTACTAAAGCTGCGTCTCATTTTTTTAAAGACAGGAGTTACATTGGCCAATTTTCTTAAATTAGGGATAGTGCCAGTGAAAGAAGAATTATTAAAAATACTTGCTAAAGGCTCAGCGAGATAGCAAAATAATTTGAAAGTTTCTTATGAAAAAGGACAGAGTCCGTCTGGACCATTACAAAAAGAGTCGTCAATTCGATTTAAGACAAGTTGCATGTACCAAGCGTCAAAATGAATGGTCTGCAATGCAAAATCAGTCATCAAATCCAAAAAGGAAGATGATTTTTATCAAGAGAAACAACAGAAGAAATGTAGCTATTAAACAAATTTATTTGTTCCAAAGGATTACAAACAATAATGTGGTCATGAACAAGAGTTGAAATAGAGCGAGTTGACAAATTTATAAAAAGATTTTAAACTTTTGTCAGTAAGAAGATTAATTTCTTCAAATGCAGAGAAAGTTTTAATTTCAACCGTGAATTTTTCGCAAATAGATATATACTTGATTTTTGTATCAGTAGAGTAATAAAGTTTATGTTTCTTCCAAAGCATACGTTTTCTAGTTAACATTCTTTTAATTAGTTTAGGATATTTACGTTTTGCAGGCTTAGGATTAGTTAAGGGGACAAATGCATAAATTAAAGAGTGAAACACGCCTACGAACAAATTATACATATTATTTACATTTGGACAGAATTCAAAAAGATCTGGTGAAGAAATCTGAGAAAGTGCAAGACATAGTGCATTAAATCAGCTTTACGAAAATTGAGAAAAGGTGAATTCGTGTTTTTAATAGGCATCAAAAAGCAATCGAATATAATTGAAGTATGGTCACTATTTGGAAAAGGAATATCAACTTCTGCATCAAAAATTCGATCAGACGCAAAAAGAGGATCTATTATATTATTCTCATGAGTATTTTATGTTATCGACTGATATAAAGCTGTGCTGTAGAAAAATATTGTATTAAAATTATTCAGTAGGAATCGAATTAATCTGCCAATTAATTTTGGGCAAATTAAAATCTAAAATCACAAATGGAAAAGGGACAGAACAAGCCCATTAACACAACTACATAATTCAGCATAAGCCAAATCCAAATCAGGGGGCGGCAAATCAGAATAAATCTAATCTTTCTATCTGAATCAAAATATCGGTTATAAGAATTTCGGAACCTCTACAAATGGAGTGTTTAAACCGCGTCTTTAAACCTTGGCGCTTTGGATTAAATAGATTCTACATATAATTAAAAGTTCAGCATGAAGCGCCGAAAATTTTGCGATTTTTGGCTAAAAAAAGAAAAGGGGAGTAAAGAAAAAATCTTTCACATCACATTTCATTTGGGGGGGGGCATGACCAAAAGTTTCTCGAAACACAAGGGGGACCAAGGGATGAATTTTGCTTTGCAAATTTTGCTACCCGGATGCCTTAGATACGTTGAGAATCCAATGGAAACCATCTCTTTTAAGTCTGAGTGGGTCTGGGGTGGCTCGCTCAAGCACGCCCCCAGCGGGGTACAGGGCAGAGCCTCGGAAAATTTTGTAAAAAGAGCACTTCAACTCTAAATCGTAACGTTAAAATTTTTATAAAATAAGCCGAATCACTATTCTGAATTTACCCTAAAAATGGTCAAAGTTCATCAGCAAACCCATAATCATCGCCAGAAAATAGCTGTCATTCTTGATTCATGAAGACATCTTATTTTCTGCATGAAACCTCTGAAGAAAAGAAGAAATATAGATACAAAATACGCTTTAGATTGTATGAAGACTAAAAATGGAATGTTTAAATCGCACGCATGGGACTAAATAGACTGTAATTATAGTTTTGAAATTCGGCGCGAAGCGCGAAAAATTTTGCGATTTTTGGCTAAAAAAGCATAGGGGGAGTAAAGTAAAAATTGTTCTCAGGTTTGATTTCGGGGGGGGGCACGTGCCCCCTATCTCCCCTAGATACGGGCCTGCATATCATGCAATTCTCAGCCTTCCAAAGGACCCTAAATCATTGAAAAGATTTTAAAAAGCCTTTTCGTCTCGTTGCTCTTTGGATTTCAGGTGTTGGTAAAATCACCCTTTTTCCAGCTATTTGATTGACATTTACCTAAAAATTTTTTCCACATTTTTCAAATTTGTTTTCCACATTTTTTAGATGTCTAGAAAGTTCTAAAATGAAGTCTTTTTGCTTCCGTTCACATCACCCTTACCACTATAGATTCTTCTTTCACCTCATAAACAATTCTAAAATAAATGAATTCGCTTGCAAAACCAGCATTATAAAAACATACCTACGATTCAGCTTAAATAATAATAGGTAATACTAATACTGATACTTTATTCGGACAAGCGCCAAAGGGTAAAACGTCGCAAGGAACAAAAATATAGCAAATATAAAATGCGAATGTCCTGGACACAAAGGCAAATCCTTAATTGCGCTCACGTGTGCCTATATAAAAAATTACGGCATTTTTATATAACGAATTCATAATTATCATGCTGCGGAGCAGAGCGGGCGGCGTAAAGCAAATTTTTTCTTTTTTAACATATAGGCAAGCAGGCTAAAACAGGGTACCAAAAAATGAATGTATATGAAATTTTTACGACCGCTAGAGCTACACACTTTGCAAATTTTGTCACCTGGGCACTTTAATATGATGAGAATACAAAGGATACCTTCACTTCTAGGTCTGGGCTAAGGCTCTTGAATGGCCGTTCAGGCGCCCCCTTCCAGCGGGGTCCGAAGCTGACCCCAGAAAATTTTGTGAAATGAGCACTTTAATTTTGAATCATAACGTTAGAATTTTTACAAAATTAGTCGAATCTTGGTTATGAATTTGCCCTAACAATACTAGGTAAACGTGTATCAGTAAAACTCAATACCATCGCCAAAAAATTTGTCATTCTTGCTTCTTGCACAAATCTCATTTTCTGCGTAAAAGCTGTGTAGGACAGGAGACATATGTAGAATACCTATGCTTTAGGCTGTTCAAAGACAGAATATGGAGTGTTTAAACCGCGTGCTTTGGGCTAAATAGATTGTAATTTATAGTTATGGAATTCGGCGCCAAGCGCCGAAAATTTTAGCGATTTTTTTGTAAAAAACCAAGAGGCATGGAAAAAATCGTAAACGGGCCTGTACACAAGGCAACTGAATGATTTTCTGTGCAAATTTCAGCTCTTGAAATAAGCGACCGGAAAGTCTGTGCAGAAGATGAGGATTTTCCATCATATGTAAGTTCCAGGACAAGTTGGTCAGTTAAAGCACAGCAGTTAGCATAGCGCGTTCTACGTCAATAAAAAGCGATATACAAGTTAATCATTCTGGCGCGAAGCGCCCAGAAATTTTGAAATTTTACTTACCTCTCTAAAACGCATGTTTACGTTACAAAACTTTTTCACAAATGCCAACCAAGCCCAAAAAATTTTTCCATTTCTCGAAAGTTTGATTGACAAATGGTATAAAAAGTGGGTAAAAAAACGGTGGGTAAAATCCGGAAACAGAAAATGAAAATGGAAAATGGGCGAAATTCGGAATCTAAAAAATGGAAAAAATCGGTGAAAAATTTGAAAAACGGACCATTTCCCATTTACGAATTTCTTCATGGAAAATATTGTTACCTTCAGGTAGGCCCGTATTCAGGATCTGGCCAAGAGGAGGGTCAGACCCAACAAAAATTGGTCTACATATATCTCGGGAATTCCGTCCGGATAGCTAACAAAAACGCATTTTTCGACGTTTCTCGACATGCTCTATCCATTAAGATAATAAAATTCGAATTTTGTCGAAAAAATTGTTTCTTATGCAAACGGCTATAAAAAGTGTCATTTTTTTGGTCGCGCTTGGGCTATAATTATGGAAAATACTTCACATTCGGCGCTTAGCGCAAAAAATTTGAAGATTTTGCGACAAATACATGCGATTTTTACATCTTTCCTTGCATTATCTTACCCATCTAAATCCTTTTTCCGGTTAAAATTGATAAAATACTGGAAGTGAAAATTTTGTATTTTCGGGTTTTTTCATGGAAAATCTTTCTTTTGGGAAAACTTACAGCTTAGCCATAATCATGAAAGTTTCGATGTCTGGTTGGAATTCCGTATTTTCGACCAAGATGAAAATCCCTGGTCACGCTGATCCTGTGTATCTGTGGGTCGATGATGAGATTGCGTTGCTGCCAAATATAGGTTACTTAAACCTCTTTTTGGCCCAAATTAATTTTCATCACAAAACATGTTATTTCATGCTTAGATTTGGTTATTTTAGCAATAAGTTATTAATTCTTTGAAGAAAAAGTCTTCTTCCGCCGTCCAACATTTGTTTTTATGCTATTGATATTTGAGGAATACTTGCCTGTTTTACCTTCCGCAAAATTTCTGATTAGGATGGCCAATGAAGTGTTTGCGTAATGTAACATTGATAACTATTTCTTTAGAGCCAGCCCAGTGCAGTCTTGCCTAGTCACAAGAAATCTGTTGTTCTGACGACATGTATTCATGGTCTTCGGTGATATTTTGTCTCTCAAAATGGTGGACAGTTTGAAAACAAGAATTACTCTGTAAACAATCAGCGATTTGTCTAGCTTGATGCAATTTCAGGAGATTTCTTCTAGTCTAGTATTATACTTACCAACATTTTATTCCTTATGTCCGTTTGGTGTTTTCCCGATCAACTTATTGCGAATTTGCTTCTCTCTCGTTACCATGTAATCGATTCATCCAGCTTTGATCTTGTACCTTAACTTCGGCTGTGCTATTTTTGTGCTGCTCTTAACCGATCATTCGTTTGATACCTTAATACTAATTAATAAACTATGGCGGACCTAGAGGCCGTATTAGCTGATGTTAGCTATTTGATGGCCATGGAAAAAAGTAAGACTCAGCCGGCTGCCAGGGCGAGCAAGAAAATTATTCTTCCCGATCCAAGGTGAGATTTGAGAATAGACTGATTATATTTTTTAATAATTTCGGTTCTTAGTTTTCTTATCCATTGGTTCAGACCTTTACTTAGTCCTTTATTCTGCATTTACGATATGTTTTTATTCTCAGGAATGAAGCTATGTATATTAAACGTTAAGAACCGTGAAAATTTTTGAAAAACATGACAAAATAAAAAATAAAATAAAGTAAAAATAAATTATATTAAAATAAAAAATATAAAAAAACCGTGACGTGCAATCCTTTGTTTTTATTGTCAAATGAAATTAGATAAGATTTATATACCTAAACTAGTCCTTCTAAGCCCATTAACGTGCATTTCTCCACGCTGCGAAAAAATATGTCAGACTCAGTTCCGTATTCAGGATTTGCCTAAATTGCGGACGAACCCAGGATAAATTGCTTAGTATTTCAGAATTTTTTTGAATCTATGTAGTTTCAAATAGAAGACTTATTTTCCGACGTTCTTTAACAGTAGTGCTGCCCTCTATAAAACCACTTTTGGTCTTTTTTTGCATGTATTTGCGGTACAGTTAATTACCCAGTGTTTTTTTGTACGAGGTCCGTTTGTACATGTACAAAGATGGTCCCCAAAAGTCTTTGTACATTTTGTACATGCAAATTTTTGTGCACCATAATGTGGTACACTAGCGATTTTAGTGTGGTAAAACAGGTTTTTTGATCTTTGGTAGTGTATTTTAGCTAATTTCTGGGTTTCTGACTCCAAAAATCACTAAAAATTGTCTCAAAACGGCGCGAAGCGCCTAAAAGTTCGACATTTTTCCATTCTAAATGCAAATTCTGCCATTTTGAAGATAATATAGGACGAGCAATTACTCTGGAATTTTAAATCCTTTTGCAGTGTTTGTCTCCCCAAAAATCTTTGTGCATGTACAACATCGGGAAAAATCTTTGTCGAATACAAAAAAACCGTGCAATTACCCCAATATATAAAGTTATATAATTGGAGCAATCTCTCGTCAGAGCCCCATCTGACGCCACTTAGTTTGTCTAATAAATTTATTTTGTCTTCGAGAAAAATTTGATTGAAGTCAAAACTAAAGAACCCAGCAAAAATTCAATTGGGATTAAAAAATTGCCTCAAAATCGATAATTTTGTCGAAGTTCTCTGTTATAAATGAAGTGCTTAAATTGCAGGAACAACTCTATCTAAGCTTCTTATACATCCCCTACAAGCATATATACGTTCGGCGGCTCGAAAATTTAGGTTGGGTTCCCCGGCCAAGTTTAGGGGTGGGGGAAGGGGTTGAATGACCTCCCTTTTTGGCCAAAGAAGGTCAAAAAACACCTAAAAACGGCCAAAGAACATCAAAAAGGGTCAAAAAATTAGATTTTCCTTTAAATCGGGAGTAGGGGAGGGGGTCAAAAATATTCTGGCTTTGGGAATGGGGGGACGGTCGACTTTGGGTGGAGTATCCTCCATCCCTCCTCTCACATGTATATGCTTCCAAGAAACGATACTAATAGAAGCAGTTCAATTAAAACTAATTTTGGTGCTAAGACAATATATGTTTAGGGTTTGTCTTGTTTTAGGCTACAGTGGTTTTTAGGTCACTTGAACTTTTTTGCGATTGTTGGTGGAGTTCTTTCCTCTACTTCCAGGGAAATAAGTATTGGGCATCACGTTAGACTCTACGAGGAACATTCCTGTCATACAAGCACACGGGCAAAAGCTCTGGGAGGGGGTAAACCGAGTTGTCTTGCGGAGGGGGGTTATTGGGCAATTTTTTCACCGATTAAATTTTTTCAATTAATTAGTCGTATTTGCTTTTTCATGAATATTTTTGTTTGAATTTGATGAAAACAATAACAATGAGGGCATAAGGGCAGGCCCGTATTCGGTTCATATCTCGGAAAATAGTTCGGATTGCTAGCAAAAACCGCGTTTTTCAACGTGAAAAAATTTTTCTTCTCAAAGGGCCATAAAAAATGTCATTTTGTTGGTCGCGCTTGGGCTAAAGTGGAAATTTGAATTTTACGTCAATGACATTCGATTTTTCCATCTTTCTAGTGCATTATCTTACCTCTAAAAAATTTTTTCGGCCCCCATGCCCCATTTAAATACGGCCGAAGGGCAATGGAATGACCTGCAAAATCAAATTTAAACAAAATGATGAAAGAAAAATGTCTGGATGAATGAATTGAATAGTACACTGCTAAAAAAATAAGTATATGTACTTGAAATTACATTGTCAGACGCAGGGGCGTACGCAGGCTTTCTTTAAGTGGGGGCGGTCCAGAATTGGTTACCCTATATTTCAAGATATGTTCGTCGGGGCACCAAATAAAGGACATTTTCTGACGTTACCGAACATGCTTTATCCGTTAAGGCCATAAAATTCAAACTTTCTGAAAAAATTCAGTGTTTTTATGTACAAGGTCCGTTGTTGTACAAAGATGATCCCCAATAGTCTTTGTACATTTTGTACACACAAATTTTCGGGTACTTCAATATGGTGCAGTAGCGATTTTTGTGTGGTAAAACAGTTTTTTTGTATTTGGCAAAGATTTTTCGCGATGCACAAAGACTTTTTGGTACCGTCTTTGTACATGTACAAAGATGTTTGGGAAGACAAAAATTGTAAAAAAGGTCTGAAATTCGCAGAAATTTTCGGCGCTTCGCCCCGAAATGAGTAATTTTTCATTCTATATATCTTTATAATGGCAGAAATTGCGTTTGGAAAGGGTGATTTTTGCCTTCAGAAATCCAGAAATTAACTAAAATACACTACCAAAGGTCGAACAACTCTGTTTTTACCATACTGAAATCGCTACCGTACCATATTATAGTACCCAAAAATTTTTGTGTACAAAATGTCAAAGACTTAGGGACCATCTTTGTACATGTACAAACGGACCTTGTACAAAACGACACTGTGGTAAAACAGTTGTTCGACTTTCGGTAGTGTATCTTAGCTAATTTCTGGGTCTTAAGGGCAAAAATCATTAATAATCGTCTAAGATTTGACATTTTTCCTTTTGAAATGCAATTTCTGTCATTATAAAGATATATAGAACACACAATTACTCATTTCGGCGCGAAGCGCCGGAAGTTTTTGCGAATTTTAGACCTTTTTTGCAATTTTTGTCTTCTCAAAAATCTTTGTACATGTACAATGACGGTCCCGAAAAGTCTTTGTACATCGGGAAAATTCTTTGCCGAGTACAAAAAAACACTGACCTATTTTAATGAAAATTTTTATGCATTTTCGTTCCTTTCCAAAATTATTTTTGGGCTAAAGGGGGCGGCCGCACCCTCGCTTCCCGCTCCCCTGCGTACGCCCACAATCAGACGTCATTTGACGCTTTTTAATGGTTCAAGCAATCGGTTTTGGTCCAAAATGGCCCGAGGGGATATGCCTTCCAAAAGTTGTGGTAGGGGGATAACCCCATACCCCGAGTGTGCATGTGTTATTCCTGCCAAGTTTTATAAAAATTGACGATGGTTTTTTAAGTTTTAACTTTAATCTTAGTTAGCGTTGACTTCGAAGGTATACTGTAGGACTGTAGATGGAATATGGCAACTAAATTTTTTTACAACAACCTGCACGGTGGTACGCGAAGAAAACTTAAAAGGGTTTTTTACTTGAATATGGATAGAATTGCCGACTCTTAAAGATACATAAAAAAACGCGTCTCAAGTTTCTGAATGATCCAAAAAGAGATCAGGCCTCAGATGTGATTTATATGGCATAGTTTTTCACCAGTATAATATATCCATCTGTTGCTTACTGCGTAGGAGTGGTTATTTCAAGTTACAAATCCACTAGTTTCTTCAGGAAAGCACAATGGTATATCCTATTAGGATCATAAAATTCGAAGTTTCAGAAAAAATTTTCTTCACTCTTAATAGGCTTCAAAAAGTGTCGTTTTAGGTCGCGCTTGAGGTAAAATTATAAAATACTGAACATATGCATAGTGGAAAGCTTCGAAAATTTGTAGATTTTTAAAGAGATATTGCAATTTCACCATCTTTCCGCGCATTATCTTTGTTACCTTTCAAAGTTTTTTCGGACAAGAAGAGCAATATGGAAGAGCAATATGAATATAACAATATAGCAATATGCAGTATAAATATGGCCCTGGTCTGGTCAAATTTGATCTCAGATTAAATTTTTCGCACTTTTGTTCGACTTACGGAGGTATGCACACCATGAAGAAGAGCATTGATGCGTGAAATTCTAAAGAAAACGTAACAACCGTACATAGGGGCGTGTAATGGTTTATTACTCTTTGCAGATTTTGTGCATGATAATTTTATTAGGTAGGTACTATAACTAAATGCGTCGTTTTGTGTGCTAAAATCGCGTTTTTTGACCTCTGCTGAAGCCAAATTCTAGGTGTCCTCTCTCCCTAAGCCTGTTAAAATTTTGTTGTTCGGATTTTCACCCCTAATAATCTGGATTTTGAGGCAGTTTTTGTGTTGATTGATCAGATAGTGCAGAGAAAGGGATAGGGATGGACATTCAGCTCTCTTCAGTTCGAGGTTGTTTCTATTCTATTATTTATTGAATGCGGAGATGGACTCGATTAGCGATGGGAAATAATAAGGCTTAGATTTGTTGTCACAGTTGTTTGGCTGACTCATTTTATACCTATTTAAAAATGCATAAGTCGCTAAAAAAGCAAATGCCCTGTATATCAGATTTCATTTTTTTGGCTGCGACTTATTGCACTTAATCTAGAAGCTCGCCAGGCTATGCACAAATACACTTCTTAAGTGTCTCAAGCACTTCGTAAAACCTTATAATTGACCATTTATCGAAAAATGAATTCTTTAAAATTTTTGGGGTACAATTCACTTGGGATCAAAAATTTTTAACTCTGGGAAGATGACGGGGAACGACCAACTCTGGGTGGGGATCCTCATACCCTGTTAGATGTCTGCTCTCTCCTCTTACTTTAATTGATCTTACAATCATTCTGAAAACACCTGAGCAATGCCCTATATCGCCCTCAACCGGCAACGGGCTGGGCCGATCCTGCAATGGAACGAAGGGTCATTGGGTTAGGGAGAATATGCTTTGTAAGGGACATAATAATACCAGTTTTCTTTAGTAGCACCAATATTTTTCATTAAAAAAGCTACAGTATCTGTCAATATATTGCGAAAATGATTAAACTAGGACAGATGAAGATAATTTTCAAAAAGCAACATATAAATGTTCCCATGCGAAACGTTTCAGATAAAAAACAGCATGCAACATAGGCAATATTTCTTTGAAATAGATAAATCATTCTAAATATTGGATAGGTACCGCATCGGGGCGAAACTCTGGTCATTGCCCAGGTATGATTCTGGATATGAATAATTTAACCAACATTTGTGCTTCGTCAGTGAATCGTTTTTCTATCATACTATTCATTTTAGCGTACGTAGTATTATGCTGAAGTATTTGGAGAAGACGGGTGAACTAGTATTCGAAAAAATATTTGGACAGAAGCTGGGTAAGATTCATGTGGTTTATTAATGGATGTTGACGTATTAATTTAGTTTGACGAAGGCATTCTTCACAAATTTACTTTAGATAAGAATGAAAGTTACTCGTATCGTATGTTAAGCAATCATTATAAGCGTTAATAAAAAGCTATTGCATGGCTGAAATGCGTAATTGACGCCTCGCACCGCAATATTAATGTAGCATTATGTTATAATCGCTCTGAGATTAAATTCGTACGCTAAATAAGTGTTTGATTAGTCGTTTCTCATTCGGATATTATTCGAACTTTTCTTCGGATAAATTTGCACAGCAGCCGGCCATGCGCTATGCCTGAATTTGCAACGTCGATCGATAGGTACTCAGTTTCTTTTCAATTACTCCTTTTAACGAACTATTAACAGTCAGTTGGCTATGAAGAAACAACCATACTCGACTAATACATACGTGCGCTTTCGCGAATAGGAACAAATAAGGTTTTTTTAGAAAGCTGAAGAATTATTATCCATACTGTCATTTTTCTGAATTAGATATTTCGATTCTCGTGTTAAGCGTTATCGTTTTTGTTAAATGCTTTTTCCTGTACATCTCGAAATTGTCGATGCATTGTGAAAAGATGGAAAGAATAAAGTTGAATTCAGGAAAAATGGCGTAGAAAACTCGCTCACGTACAGCAAACAAAATATGATATATCTTTAAATTCATTGGCAACTTTCCCCGACGATATTAGGACTTTTCTATGTTTTCATCGTACTAAGTACCCATGCATTTAACTTTTTCCTGGTGCGGTTTCTGACTACAAAATTTTAAGACTTGATTTCTGAAGGAAATTTTGAAATTAATTGAGTGAGTAGGTACTATAATCGTTCTCTTATTCTGTCATGCAAATCACAAAGAAGAATGGTTCGCGATTCTTTTAAGTTTTCAGTGCGTTTGTCTTGTTCTATATGTCAAGCTTATCTGCACAAGCTCAAGTAAATGAATGGCTGAACTATAGATGCATAACATGGCTGGTCCGGGGCTAAGTCGTAGCTAGACAATAGCCGAAACTTCATTCCGTTTAACTGTGTGCGCTCGAAAATTTGTTGCTCGCCCAATCGGGCTGAAAATAGGTTACAAAGGCGATTTTGTTTAATTTTTAGTTTTCCTTCATTTTTTGAAAATCAGTGAATTCAAATGGACTCTTACCCATGCATGCACATACGAGGGGTGAGGGGTTACCCCCCGGTTGAATATGGAAGTAAACAACTTTTGTCCGGCGATTTTGAGCGGACGGAACGTTTTTTTGCATTATTCTTGAGGACAAAAGCAGTGATGTCCGAATTTTTCCGGCGCTCCGCGCTGCTTCAATGCTTTTGTGCGCTTTAACTCTGGAAACTACCCAAAATTGATTAATTGTTGTATTTTTTAGCTTTAAAAGCGATATCATGCAGTCAAAATGGACTAAAAATGCTCGGCATTACCACGAAAAAGCGTTTTATAGGCTATTTTGACCATTTGTACGAGTATAGTTTAAATAGCAAAAAATCGTGGACACTAAATTTATTAATTTGGATTTCTGGGAATTTGCCCCCAAGCCCTTCCGGCTTTTGTGTCAGCCTCTTCCATGGACAGACTGGGATGGTTTATTGTCCATATGCAGGGTCAGATAGAGGACTTTTTTAAGCCAAAATGGCCTTAAAAACCGATATCAGTATTAAAATAGCTTAAAAGTATGATAAATCTATAGTTTCTGATCAATTTAAACCACTTTTATAGGAAATTTGTGGTCTTATTCTATTTATGGCCTTCATTTTACCTTATTATCCCCAGAAAATTTCCCTATTTTCCGTTCTGGAGTTGCATTCTCAAACTTCCATCCCCACTATTTGTCTGGTTAGAACTTCCAGTCATGTCTATATCTGCAAGTCAGCAGAGTATCATATTTACCTAAGTCGTAGGTTTAGCTAGAATTACGTTTGTTCCCAAGCATGTAAAGGCTCGAAATTTAGGGATTTGGTCCCCGGTCATTTTTAGGGGGAGGTAGGGTAAGTGACTTCCGATTATTGGCCAAAAGCAAAAACGGCCAAAAATCGCAAGTTTTCTCAATGGGGGTTTAAAATTTTCTGACTTTGAGGGGATGAGGGGGACGACCAACTTTGGATGGGGATCCTCCGTCCCCTCCTGTTACTTGTCTGTTCGTTCTCATTCCTCTCCCTTCAGTAGGCAATTTATTTAATCGTAAGCAGTAAAATTATGTTATGGTTTAACGCTCCTTAAAACGAGATTTGAATACCATACGACACATTAAGAGAGCTCATTGCGTAGATTGGGCATACGAGTAGATAAGGCGATTAAGGGGAACATTGTGTATAATAGAACGGGTTAGTGATATTCGGCATTATACTCTTATTCTGCTAAGAATTCGGGACAAGGAGTCGATTAGAGGTCCTTATTTTAAACTAGCGTAAACTCGTCAAGCTTATTCATTTATTTAGTAAAAGATCGCATAAGAAGAACAGCCAGCCATGTTTCCAGGTTTTTTGTAGATACCTATATAATTCATTCATTGATTTTATATGGTAAATTGACATTTCGGGATGCGTTCTGCGTTTTTAGATAAATTTATTAGCTTATGGTGACAACAATGAACATAAAGAGATTCGACAAAATATTTTGACGTTTTCCACTCATTTAAACTATTTCTGTATCATTCAATGCAAAAACGTACATGTTATGAAATTTCGGCGCGAAGCGCTTGAAATTTTTGATAAGCTCAATTTTGTAGCTTTTTGAAAATAAGCAAAGCGCGAATTATATCTGGCGCGGAGCGTCAACATTTTAATCCATGTTGAGATTTATTTTGCACTTTTCTGCTGCAGATAAGAAAGAAGTGCGGAAAATGTCATCAAGAAAAAACGAAATGTGTAATAAGTGGTTATATTGATTGAACTTATGGCGGGAAACGCCCATCAAAATTTTGAAAAAATTTTAATAATAATGCAGTCCTCATTTTTATGACCAAATAAAACAAATTGATAGTTTACTGTAACAGGCATTATCAATTCAATTACGAATTATTATTCATATCTGCGATTGATTATACTGTCGTTTTTTGATCTTGTCATCTAAACCTCAATAGGTTTACCGATTATCTAATATTTCATAAAGTGATTTTATTGGCGTAGTATCGACTTTATTCACTTTGAACCGATTGTACGTACTTTTTCGCATTACTCTTGCTGAATGTACGTATATAAATAATTATTTTAACAGGTTTTCTGTTGTTCAAAGATTTTTGCGAAAATTCGTGCGATGTTCCATGCCCTCAAATTAACTTTTACGAAGCAGTAAATTACAATTTTTCTGGTGAAAATTTTCAGTAGTTGTGCTTGTGTTTTCATCTAGATAAACGAATATGAAAAATTAGAAACTCCAGAGGAGCGACTGGTGAAAGCAAAAGAAATCTACGATCATCACATTATGGTCGAAATGCTGACGCATGCTCATGTAAGATCTTTTATTTACGTAGAATTTAGATCGAGAAGCGTTCTATTCAAGTTTTCATAAGTATCTGGATTTTTATATCTATTATATTAGTGAACTTATGGTATTACTGACTTTGCAGTCATTAAAGGTTTTAAACAGAAGATAGTGCACGGAAATGCCAGAATTTTGCTGCCTTTCCACTAAAAAGCAAACTTTCAACTCGTCGCGCCTTGTTTGTATAACTTTTTATAGTTTGTCTTATTGATGCGATTAAAAAAGCTTCCTTACAACGCTCTGATGGAAGATATACGAAGAATTGCATTTTTCATTCATAGGTTTTGTAAGATTTAAATTTACTCAAACTTAAAAATAATTTCTTTGCTATAGACGTAATGTTAGTGACTACTTGAAACTGCATAATTTTTTCAGCTTAGACTTACGGATTTTTGGTACCTAGCTTAAAAAGTCTAAATAGTCTTAAAAAGAACTCATCTCAGCAGTTGCGGATGTATGCTTTTTCACAAGGGGCGATGCCCCAAGTTTTTCCAGAAAAGTTTAAAATAGGTGCTGAAAATCGGTAATTCACGTGCAGATTAGCGTTTTTCGTCGTTTTGTATTGTTTATGCTTGATCAAAATGATTTCTAATGGAATAGTGTTTCGAAAAATTTAATATTTCAAGCAATTTTGTGCAAAAAGTGCTTAAATTGTTTTAATTTTAACTAAAATCTGACGCAAAGCGCCAAAAACTTGGTGTAATCTAGGCAGAAACTTGAAATTTATGCAAAAAATGGAAAAATTATAAATATATGGCTTCCAGGCCGCCAAAAAATTGAATAAACATAGAATTGGTCAGGAAATCACGGTTGTCGATGGCCAAAAGTCATTACAAAGCACATATTCATCCTTTATTTCGCTAATTATTTTGGGTAGTGGGAGGAGCGGCCACTCCTGCCCCTCTTAGATTCATTCGCCCATGCGCATCTCAGGCATTTTCAGAAAAAATGTTTTTCTTAAAGCTATCTTGCTCTCTAACGTTTCTGTTGCGATATGATAACTATTATGCTGTTGCCAAAATAAACATAAAAGCTGATTATGTATTGCAGTTCAATGCAAGCAAATAGGGAGCGTTTTAAAGACAATTTTTGAAATGGTTTATTAGAGATCATGATGACCATGGTTAGCAGATGCACAGCTAGGCTAGTATGATGGGTCAGGGCAGCCGGTCTGAGGGATAAGCCGGAGAGCTTATTTGAGCCGAAGTTGCCTCAAAAACTGGAATAAATGCTAAAATAACGTAAAAATCAAGTTAATCCGCAGTTCCTGATCATTAGAGCAATTTTGTAGTATATTTTATCTTCGTCAATTGCTGGTCTTTATTTCGCCTCATTTTTTTGGTCTTTGTTGTGCCTCATTTAGATAAGAAAATTCACATTTTTCATTCTGGAGGTGTAGACTAGACCTCAAAAACATTCTTACGTGCATGTATGGTCATGACGTGATAATAGATGCACAGCAATACCGATCTGGGGGTGGGTACAAAATTGAGCTTTTTTGGATCAAATATGACCTCAAAAACTGGTATAAGCGCTAAAATAAGCACTTTTTAAAAATTTCGATTGTCATCCGTTTTTGGCCATTATTTTGCCTCATTTTCCCACGAAATTTTCCATCTTCTTATTCTGGGGTATAAGGAATCCACAAATCCTTCCTTCACATGCATGTCTAGTCATAAGTCATGACCATAGCTGCACAGCATGGTCGATCTGGAGGGAGTGGGTCAGCCGGTCTGGGGTGGAAGCTGAGCGTTTTTCGGCGAGCTTAATACAACAGAAGAAAAATTTCAAAAAAAATGAATTTCAAAAAGTTTTACTTTTTAATTGATACTCATATATAAATATCTATCGTTCAAATTATCAATTTAAGTGATTTCTCATCATCCTGTCCGTAGACAGTATCCTAAGTTTTGTTTCTGTTGAATCTTTGTGTGTTGCGAAGAAAACAAAACAGAAAATGAATTATTCGGCGTGAAGCGACAGAAAAATTTGACATTTTCTTCCCTTCCAACTCAAATTTGAGTGGATTAGAAGACAAAAACTATACATATGCAATATATCGGGCGCGAAGCGCTTGGAAAATTATGTGTTTAATAGCTACAAACTACGTTAAAAACCTGTTTTGGCTTTATTTTAAAGGTACTTCAAAATAATTTATTTTTTCTCTTATCGGGCCCTTATGATAACCTGAAATTTTCAGTCATTTTAAGGGTGGGCAGCTGTCCCCCTTGCCCTCTTGACTACGGGGCTGATTGAATATACATATGGTGATCCCTCGAATACTTGTGTAAGGGCTGATAATCCGAGTTTATTTCTCTAGAATTACTCAAAGGAGACATTGCAACACGTGCAAAGGTATTTATTGAAAGGCGAAGTTCCTGCCAATCTATTTCAGGTAATATATATGATACTGTTTATGATTGTCGTATTTATTTTTATCTGTAGGCGTCTTTAGGGGGTCAACAAATTTATAATTTTTGATAACATGAAAATATCTCGACTTTTTATCAAGTCTTGAAGTATTCTGTGAAAACTGTGTTCCCGATGAAACTTGTTTTTTAAGCATACGTGGACGAGATGGGGTATCCACCTGTAAGTTGGAGACGCCTCACTCCTAATATAATAAATGGCTAAATCTTGATAAATATGTAATTTTTTGATGAAGATACATAATACGATTTGAAACCGTGAATTAGGGTCTTTTCTGTACTATTTTATTGTTCACGATAGTTTTTGAGGCACGCACTGGCTCGATAAAGCTTTAAAGTTTAGTCCTTTGTTTCCGATTAACAGATCATACTGAATTCGCATAGACCGACTATGAAGTTGATTATCAGTCAGAAATTCTAGTTGAAGGCTGTGTACACACGCTTCGCTTCATTGCCTTTATTCTTCTCTTGCACGAATCGTTTATCAGAATAAATCGTGTTTATAAAGTTCAACAAGTCTTAATCTCCAGAATTGATACATCACGCATTCTGTGCTGTGGTAATTTTTTGTCAGATAGGTACGTACATATGTAGATATGTAAATATGCATGTCTGCTTTCGCATTTAAACGATTCGAAAGCAGAATTCTAACGCAGTCAGCTGTAGTGTCGGTTACTCCATCTTCCTGAACTTGATCAATTTTTGTGAGTAATGACTAATAAGCATGCACGATCTTGGGGGTTTCAACCTCAGAAATTTTTCACCCTCAGAAATGTTTCACCCCCAGAATTCGCGATTTTCCCAAAA
This sequence comes from Mermis nigrescens, assembly GCA_036768485.1. Classification (NCBI taxonomy): domain Eukaryota; kingdom Metazoa; phylum Nematoda; class Enoplea; order Mermithida; family Mermithidae; genus Mermis; species Mermis nigrescens. The sequence goes on from JAVLUZ010000157.1 coordinate 20,131,158, forward strand.
TTTCCAAAAAATCGTATAAAAGGTGCTGTTTTAAGCATTTGCGTCATCTGTTTAAAAGTGTCCAATTTTCGGCGCTTCGCGCTATGCACTCATTTTTTGACTATATGTTGTTTAGTTTAATTGAATTTTTCTGACATTTTTTTTGAAATTTTTTGTGTTTTATGCTCTAGAAAGAGCATCGTCGGAAATGCTGAAAAGCGATGTTTTTGACGCGTATCCACTGAGTGTTTTTAGCCCAAAAAAGGCACTTTTCCATGTTGTGTATGTCTGGTGATGAGTATCGGTGTGGTATGTGCCCACATGTATCATAAACGGTTACTAAAGGTTAGTGCCGTTGCTCTTATGTTCTCCCTATGTACCTGATACCGTTTCTTATTACGTCAGAAGTACGAAAAATTCCGTATCTAATTTTTGGATATTTTGGATGAAATTGCGAGGCAATTTCGATTATCTTAAATATGTAAGTTTACTTTTTGTTATTTATTTTTTGACAAAACATTTTCTTGTTACTTGAGATAACTCAGTGATCATTAAAACGGTTACCTGCACACTTAAGTACGTTTAATTACACACCTGTGCATAACGTATTAACTTTGTGGACGCGTGTACACACGTTACATAACAATACCATGAGTATCCTTGATTTCCATTGTTGAATCTTTTGCATCCATAAGCACGCCTGACGTAGAATTGTGGACGTAATCAAGTAGGCTAGGAGAATCCGGCGGTGTAGGGCGTTATTGTTTTTGCATAAGTTTTGGACAGTTTTTGACCTATTTTAAAATGAAATCGACAGCGCGATAAGACTTTCGCGTGATATGTTTTCCTGAAGACGGCTGCGAAAGATGCCTATGTTTTTTACGAGTGAATGTACGTTGAATAAGATTGATTTAGAGAGACGGTCCGTAGCTGAATCTAATTTCATGCGAACAAGCATACCTAAAGCGATTCTTTGTCGTCATTATCCTTCTACTTATTTATTACACTTGGGCGCCTTGCTTTCGGCCCTATTGTGTCATTAGATGAGCAACAACGTCGGATCGATAATCGCTCTTTTGCGCATCGTTCAACAGGGTCTTTTATCGATCTGGTATTATAAACTCATCCCGCGGGCTTTCTTAAGCTAAATAATCTCGAAAACCCCTGTACAATATATTACCGTAATAGCATTCTGCTTTGAATGATTAAGGCAAATGGTTTATTACGGACGGTGCTCTCAATTTGGGGAAAACTATCTGAATGACTCGATTTTTCATTCGATTATTCAATTGACCGCATTCTATGTGCGTTGAAAGATCAAAACTTACGGAAGCAATCATTCCAATAGTAGATAGAAATTTTCAATTTTCAAAATGTTTCAGCTTTGACAAAATATAGCCGCTAAGTGCTCATTCGCTTTTATTTGGCAACAACATTTCCATAGAAATAAAGATGCTAACCAGCATTTCAATAGAAATAAAGATGCTAACCAGTGTTTTTTGGCAAGACCCTTTGTATTTACATTTGCAACAGCGGTACCCAAAAGTCTTCACACCTCGTACATAATAAATTTTAGTACGTGTAGTATACTTTAGCCAATCTCTAGGTCTTTGACACTAGCAATGCAAAATTTTAATAAAACGGCGCTTCGAAATTGTTTTGATTTCCTTACCTGTTTTCAAGTAGGATTTACAGTTTTTTATGACGAATAGTTCAGAAAACTGAAGTGGTTGGTACGGAATGCCGAAACATTCATGCTCTTACCATCTAAAACACAACTTTGAAGCTTCGTGAAAACAACAACATAGAAAATTACCAAATTGCATCAAAACAATTTTCACGTCTTCATCATGATATTTAAATCAAGTTAAGACTTTTATCAGACAAACAAAGCCTTACGTTACTGAATAATTCTGGAACACTGAAATGTCTTTTTTGCCTTTTTGAATTCATCTTTTGCCAAAAAGGGATACATAACAGATAATTAAGTACCGATTTGGACGACGATCGCCAGAATTATTTCCGGAAATTTTTATTTTCACTACTTTTGTCTTTCAAAATATTTATTCATGTACAAATATATACGGTTCCGAAAAGTCTGCAGACGAAAAAATCTTTGCTGAATGCAAAGATCAAGTCAATATGCTTGCTTTTGTTCGCATGCTTGATGCTAACAATAATAATTTCTTATGGGTGATAACAAGTTGAAAATAATTTATAAACATATAAAATCTCTAGTATATAATGCAGGGTTTTATGCTGGATTTTTTAAGGGTTAGGGTGGTCCAAAAATTGATGACACTATATTTCGGGACACTTTGGAGTTACAGAAAATAAGTGCATTTGTTACGTTTCTGACCAAGCTCTATTCATAATTTTTATAAAAGAATTTTTGGTCTATTCTGTGCATCTAAATTTAAGCCTTAAAACGATTCTTCAACATTTTTATATGAAATTTTGTCTTCTTAAAAAAGACATCTTGTAATCGCATCTTTTTGTGATAAGGAATTAACTTTGCCGACCCGAAAAGAGGCTATGCAATCAATAAAATAAGCATCCTACGGTGCGAAATGACAAAAATTCTAAGATCTGTCGACAAAAGATGCAAATTTCCTTCATTTTTCCTGCATTATCTACCAATCCTAAATTTTTGTTGGATTTTAGAGGGACAGCCGTCCTCTGCGTTCGGACACGGATAAGATGTTAAATTCGTTTTACATTCCAAAGTCTTGGATTTAGTCTTTAGGTGTGGTAAAAACGTGCTATTTTAGGAGGCATTTTGGCAGTAAAGGTATTTGTGATAATCATTTTGACCATATAAACGGTTAATCAAATGCAACAAACGATTAATCAAATGTTACATAAATATAAAGGAAACTGGATTTTATCGATGAAATTGAATTTTTTTGCGTTTTATATTTCTTCTCTATTAATAAATTTTAGACCATCAGTGTGAAGTCGAGGATTTATCATCTGCTAAATATTTGTCAATTTTTTTACTGAGTTAAACATTGAAAAAAACAATGTTTCCTTCATGTAGGATGATCCTAAATGGCGCTGTCTTTAGCTGTTTTATGCGTTTTCAATACGAAAAGTTGTTTCTATCGTTTCTGATGTTGGAAGTTTTGCTGATTCACTATTCGGACGCATTAGCACATTCATGGTTTCAAAAATGAGTTTTGTACGAATATACGAAGATAAAAGCATCAGTTGGGCAGAAAACAGTGCAGAACATTAACATTATACACACGAAATTTAGTATTGGTACCAGAATACAAACTTGTTGAGAATCGTTTGATCCCGCTTAGACGCTCAGGGTCAGACTCTGCGGGGGTGAAATAAAAGTTTTGAGACTAGAAATATAATGCTCATGCGTTTTATGCAAGTCGATGAATACGAACAAATGGTTTATATAAAAATTTTTATGGCGAAATCGCGTTTTCAAAGAAGCCTATTTTGAATAACCGTATGTGTTGTTGCTTAAAAACACGAAACATAGAAATTCATCTTAAGATTTTTTAAGTTTTCAATGATTTCGCTCAGATGATTTTTTTCTTTCGTTTGCGGAAAAATGATTTGTTACCTGATTAGTACGGTTTGTCTTGCAGCCTTACGTCACAGAAATCTACGACCAACTCAGAGGCGACATATTCCAGAAGTTTTTAGAGAGGTAAAAGAAAGATTTTGTATTATTCTAAATGATTGAGATTGATCTTATTTTTTACGATATTGATCTTATTCTTCTTTATACTTTTGCTACTAGTCTCATTAGCTCGATACACACACACACACACACACACACACACACACACACACACACACACACACACACACATATATATATATATATATATATATATATATATATATATATATATATATATATATATATGAATCTTAGCGCGTCTTTTTTTACGCCCTTAATCGTTTAAACATGCATAACATGTGTACGAATAAAATGTTTTTCGTGTGCGGTTCTATCTAATAGAAGCATCGCTTTTTTGAACGCACTTTTGTTATTCTTTCAGTGATAAATTTACTCGGTTTTGCCAATGGAAAAATTTAGAACTAAATCTCCAGTTGACGATGAACGATTTCAGCGTACACCGCATCATTGGCCGGGGCGGTTTTGGCGAAGTGTACGGCTGCCGAAAAGCCGATACGGGCAAAATGTAATTATTGAACGAATCTTGCTTAAAAAATGCATTGCTCTTCTGTTTTTCGCCCGTTTCGCCGAGACTAATAAGGGCTCATTATTACGGCAAGTTTTTCTCGCTCGCGGCGGTTTTGCTTTCATCGTCTTTCTTTTCTGGTCGATAAACTGGAATATAGACGAAAATTATTAATCTGATCTTTATTGGAAGTAAAAAGGCGGAAACAATCGTGAAAAGCTCGTCTTAATGCAATAAAATGGCGCCGTTTCCCTTTATTGATTACAAGCTTTTTTAATACACGATCGGTTTTTCGTTTACGTACCCAGTGAAGCTGATAAAAAGAACAATTCTGGCGTGCTTTCTTTCAATACGAACGGTGCGCAGCTAGTGCGGCTTTTATTTTACATAAAACGAATGTTTGGCGGAGATGAAAGTACAAAAAAGTGGAGAGAACAGAAAGTAATTATTGAGACAATAAGAAGAGGAAAATATAGCTGCTATTGCGCTTTTTCGTAATTGCAAGTCCATCTTATGTATGATGTAATGCGTCATACTACATTATTGCAAATGCTAAAAACCGTCAAAAATGGCATGAAAAAGCAAGTTTTTGTCAAAAGTTGGGGACAAGTCACTATCAGACGATTTTTGGTGAAAACCTTTTTGAATTTTTTTGAACTATAATTTTTGCTATGGCAAAGGTCTACTTAACTATTAGAATTTCATGAAGTGATACAGTATTTTTGAATGGAAGCAAGAGTAAATAGACAAATTATCACTATAAAACATGCATGTAACAGCTCAAAATTTTGGGAGAGGGTGTCCTCGGCATACGTGTAACGGCTGGAAATGTTGGGTAGGGGTCTCTGGCTATTTTTAGAAGGAGGGGGGGTTAGCGACTCTAATTTTTGGCCAGAATTGGCAAAAACACCTAAAAATAGCCAAAAAAGCGCGAGTTTTCGCCAAAAATGGGGAGGGTGGTCAACAATTTTCTGACTTTGAAGGGGGTGCGTACCCCTGTTATATTTATGTTTCCCGACAATTTTTTAGGGGGAGGGGTAAGCGGCTTCGATTTTTGATTAAAAGTGGCAAAAACGCCAAAAAAATAGCCAGAAAGCGCAAGTTTTCGCCAAAATCAGGGGGAGGGTGGGTCAAAATTTTCTGACGTTGGGGGTGTGGGGAAGACGTCCAACCTTGGGTGGGGAATCCCTCGAAGCCTCCCTATGTTACACGTATGGTTTTCGGCCATTTTAGGGGGAGGGTAGGGGGGTAAATAACCAATTTTTGGCCGAAAATCGCTAAAAAGGCACCTAAAAATGCCTACAAAATGCAGGTGTTCGCCAAAAATCGATTTAGACTCGTACATTTATTTTTGAAGCCATCTGTATGCAATCTTAAAATACTTTCTGGGGCTAAGTGATTGTAATATTAACAATTTTTTAGTATGTTTTAGGAAATTTCACAAAAGTTTCGGCGCTTCGCGCAAAATATCGCTTACGTACATAGCTTCAAGGGGCATTAAACACTCCGAAATCAATCTTTGTGTAATATAGGCATAAAAATTTTATGCAAAAATAAATACTACTTAAAAAGGTTTTTGCACTTTTTTTGCCGTTTAATGATAGGATTGGCTAATTTATCTTGATGATACATGGATTTATGAGCGCAGTGGTGCTTATTACAAGATTTAATTGGCATATTACAATTTCTGTAATATTTCTGATTTTGTAGCACAAGTTGTTTTAGCTTTCTCAGTCGAGTTTCATGTGTAAATTCCATCAAAAAGCTTAGAATAATTTCGACGCTTCGCGCCGAACTAATATTATTAACTAAATTCGGGTCGAATCATCACATTTAGGACTGCATGCGGGTCGCAGGTCACACACTGGTAGTATGTAAAAATGTGTATATTTAGTAATATATTTCTATAATCCATCTGCAAAAATTTGTCCGTTCATTCAAAGACTTTTTCAAAGATCTTTATACATGCACAAAGAGGCTCGTACAAAAAATAGTGTCGGCTAATAATCAACCCCATTTTGGGATTTCACCCCTCCCTCAACTCTGGACCTTGGGAAACTATGGTACGTAGATACCCATCAGCGAACCTCAAAGTGCGCGTATGTTTCAATATGATGTTATCAGATAAGACAGTACTTTGTAAGGGAGGAAATGAAAGAAAACGAAATTCACATTAAAATTTGAGAAATTGTTTTTCTCATCTGCCACTTTAAGAGAAACGCTGCCACACATTTCCATAGGGGGTGAGGGTGGTATTACCCCCACCTCAAGATCCGAGACTTGAATCACTGTCGGACGACTTTGAGCCATCAAACATTGTCTGCATGATTTTTGGGTACAAAAGCAGTGAAGATATTAAAAATTTTTCGGCGCTACTAACACATTTCTGTTTTGTTTACCCATAAAATACCTAGAATGAACTTAGCCATTTTTCACATTCGACCTGCAAAAAAAGCTAGACTCTAAATTAAGTGGTCGTCAAGTTTGGGATTTCGCCCCCTGAACTTTCGACCTTGGGAAACTGTGAACGCTGCACAAATTCAAAATAGAGCATACGGAAATCTTAGTTTACACGTATTCTGCTAGGAAACCATTTTAAAGCCTGCTTTCTTTCACTCTATTCTCAGCCCTTGCATCTCAAAATTGTATGTTAGAAGTCTTGCGGCTATGTTTTTCTTCGTTCGCAAGATTTTAGTGCTTTTCAGGTATGCGATGAAATGCATGGACAAGAAAAAGAATTAAACTTAAGCAGGGCGAAACTCTGGCTTTGAATGAACGTATCATGCTGTCGTTGGCTAGTACTGGAGTAAGTTGTAGATTATCGATTTGAATCAATCAATAATTAGTAGGGATGCAAAGGTACCCGAACCCGAATACTCGGCTACCCGAACAAAATTCAGAACCCGAACCCGAATAAGTTGAACTCGACTACCCGAACCCGAATAAATTTATTTTGACTACCCGACCCCGAGTATTTTAACAATTTATTCAGGATTATTCGGGTATTTTTAAGCGCGAAAACGTCGCAATTTTATGTCAAAACTTTGAAAATTTCTCGGCGCTTCGCACCGATTTTTTTCTTTCTCAATCTTCCCACCTTAAGTTTTAATTCTTTTTCTTATAAAATGATCGTCGAATGAAATTTCGCTCTAAAAACTGCTTCGTTATTCATTGGTACAATTTGTTTCTATCAAGTTAAGCTTCACAAATAGCAGCTTTTTGGTCAGTGAACAAGCGATTTATTCACGCTGGATAAACTGAGCAAACTTTGCAGTATGAATTATTATTGACTCTAATCTCTAAATGATTCTAGGCACTGCTTTGGCAGCATTTTGGCATTTACATATAGATAGGCATACTCATGGGGGGTGGGGGCGCCCTATTAGCCTAAAAACAATATTGGAAAGGTAAGATGATGCATGGAAAATATTGAAAATTGGTATCTTTTTATCGGAAAATCTCAGAATTTTCGGCGCTTCGCGCTGTAGATTTTATTTTCTTCAAGTCTGGCTCAAGCGCGGCCAAAAAAACGTCATTTTTAATAGACTATTGAGACAAAATAAAACTTTTTTAAACGTTAGAATTTTATGAGCTCAATGGAAAGAGCATTTCTGGTAACGTACATTATTTTGCGTACCACCGAACATATCTCAAAATATATGATCACCAATTTATGGATAGTCCAGCTACCCACCTTTAAAAAATTCTGCGTTCGCCCGTGTACTTATATGTTTTAGCGAATTAATTAAATCCAGGCGGCTAGTAAAAGCTTAGAGCAATTGCCTGAAAAATAAAATATTGTTAAGAAAACATACATGTACAATATATCACTGAATGAGAAAGACGCTTGATGCAAAACGCAAACGATGAAAGATAGATTTTTTAATAGTAGCACAGACTATTTAGACTATTTAAGTCGAAGTGGGATGCACCGCTCAAGCAAGATATGCAATTATCTTTTATGAGTTTTGCAATTTTATACATTATTCGTCTCTACAAAATCTCAAGGCTTTGTTTCAGAAGATAAGAATGACAAAATTGTTTTTGCGCTTCGGCGGATTCAATTTTCTTATTTCCGAAGTATTTGTCATCAAAAAACCTCATATTCAAACCGAAAACGCTAAAGACATGAAAAATTTTCCAGCTTTTCGCGCTGTATTGACAAATTATTGTTTTTTATTGTCAAAGACCAATAAATTGCTAAATTGCGCTACTAAAAGTCGTAAAAAAAGTTTTGGCATCTAATACAAATAGAACACACCATAGTTGCACAGGACGGATGGCTAGCGGGGTCAGTTCAGCCTGGGGTCAGATGGAAATGGAAGACCTAAAATGCTAGAGGCTTTATCCTTCAATGGCCTCAAAACGTGGAGTAAACAATGGAGTACGAAAGCTACCTTTTCACTGCTCAAGGATATGTTTTTGCCCATTTTTCGTCCTATTTTGGGCTTCTTCTTCTCATAAAATTTTTCATTTTCTCTTTCTGATGACCAACAAAAGACCACCCAAACCCTCAGATATACGCCTAGTAGGCGCTGATCAACTGTGTAAAATTGATATCGATATTGTAATATGCAGGTGCACTAAAACCAAAGAAATACGCTATTACATATATTAGTTTATCATGCGTTTATAATTACTGAACTAACCGAACGTGATCGGGTATTGATTTGGATACCTGAACCCGGACTCGAATAAACTGAACTTGACTACCCGAACCCGAACCCGAATAAACTTAAATGAACTACCCAAACCCGAACCCGAATACATTGAAATTCACTACCCGTTGCATCCCTAATGGTTAACAATGCTACAAGCAAGCTATTAGGCTAAGGTAGTTTTTACATTCCAAGGCCCAAACCTACTTACTTTATCTACAAAATTTAAGGATATTCTTTTTCATGATTAGAATTTCCAAATGCTTGCTTCGTTGTTACTGAAGATTACAGTAGAAATTTAAATCAAAAAGTTAATTTTTACATTTATTTGCACGTCAAATTTTCTCGAATCTGCCAATGGGAATGGTTCCCGTATTTAATTAACCTATTGTTGTGAAATATAGGAAGAGAGAAAGGCATGTTCAAAAAATTCAAAACTGCAATAATTATTAGGCTTATTGATGTTAATAGTTTCATTTACTCATTTTCTTTAAAATTAGCAACAACTGCATTAATATTAAAATTATCTCAATAAAGCTTGTCATACGAAATATTACTAGAAGAGTCGAAAATTTGTCGATTCATAACTATCCAAGTTTAATCAAATGAACTATATCTATTTTACGAAAAATTTCAAATCAACGAAGAGTTTTAATTAGGATTATAGCATATAAAGATTTTGAATCAATTAAATTTATTAAAATGTAAAAGTTTTAAAAAAGCCCAATAAGGATTATAATTGATAAAATAATCGGAATATTAAGGTACAATTAAAATTAAATTAATACAAATCTACAGGTTTATCTTCGCTTAAGCTTTCATTATATTAAATTCAATCGAAAAATGATATTAAACTTTTAAAACTTAATTTAGTATAATGAAAACTTTTAATAAAGAATAATTTTTAGTTTTTAAACTAATGCATTTATATGCTAAATCAATGGATAACCAAAATAAAATCAAAAAGTTTATTATTCATTAAATAATTTCGTATTTCTTTAAATTAGACGAGGCGATTTTCACCAAACTTAGATTAATAATTACATTTTTATATTTTAAAATTTTAATAATATTGCTTATATAAATGGTATTTATGAAGAATTTAATAAAACAATCAAAATAATTAATGCGCTAAAAATAATGGAGAGAGACATTTTTTAAACCCCTTGGAAAATCTAAATTTTTTTTCAATAAACTCAGTCTAAAATATTAAATCTTATTATGTTTAATTTAATAAAGTCAACAACGTAGAGATCACATTATTATAGTAATTTGAATAATTAGATTTTTTATTAAAATGTATTATAATTTTAATATCATTATATACGTGATATGATAGAATCATTAGATAAATTTTGCTAATTTGACTAATTATTTTTCTTAATGTAAATCGAACTAAATTACGCTTTTTCATCTCTTTAATGATAATTGCTGAATTAATTGATAAAAATTTATAATCATATCAGTGTTTAAATTTCTATTGTATTCGGCACAATTATATTAATTTTTAATTTAATCAACGTTGAATTTCAAATTAGGCGCACTACTATTTTTCATTTAAATTTAGTATAGTAAAAACTAAAACAACATAAGCACTATTTAATCAAATAAATTTCGCAAACCATATTTAAAAAAACTACTAAAAATACGGTTTCTAAATCAAGAAATATTTTTCAATTATCTAATAAATAATATGACCCATAATTAATAATTATCAATTATCAATTTTTGAATTATTCATGCATTTGTTATTAAGGATGATTGTCCCTTTATTGTGTGCATGACTTACGCCTTCCAAACTCCGGACAAATTGCTTTTTATTCTGGATCTAATGAACGGTGGTGATTTGGTAAGATCAGCGTCTTTTTTATGTTATCGGGATTCTGATTTATCGTATAACTATCGCTAAGTATTTATTTCCTGCTTCTGATTAGCTTATCTCATTATATATCTCCTCACTGTTCTACCACCGTTTTCCAAATGTGGCTATTTAGGTCTAGCCCATAAAATTTTTTAAAATTTCGTTTGACGTAACGAGAAATGGTATGAAATAATGTGTCCTTTAATACGAAAAGCAGGCACTAACAAATTTTTCTGTTGTTACACAAGGACATAGGGAAGAGTGAGAGGGGTTACCCCTCCCTCAGGTTTTGAAGCATCGGGTACTGTCAGGCAATTTCGGTAAAACATGAGTTGTTGTTGTGCGAAAATTTTTAATCTATAGTGGAAAAATACAGCTCATTCAACCAAAAGTATTAATTATTTGAGTTTTATACCTTTTGTCAGTTGGTTGTCACATCGTAGAGAATTGTTCGCTTAATACGGTGCCTAAAATAGACAATTAATCTGAAGTAATGCTATGCATTTTTGAATTGAGTTTGTCTACCTTGTGACCTCAAGAATAACGTTTTAACATGCTTAAGTACATAATAATATCAACACATTACTTGGTAAAAACGCATGTTGTGAACTATGTTTACTATGTGACCCTTTTCGAATTTCACCCTCGTCTGATCATGCCTAACTTGCCCAACTATGTCTTTTGTCGTAAATTTCCAATGGAATGAAAGTAATTCTATAAAACTCCTCCGTCTCATCCAGTACCTGTTGAAATATTCATATCCATTTCGTGCAAATGTAAATTGAATGAAAAAGTTATTTTTGCTCACTCTTAATACTTACATATGTATATGATATGATTATCTCGTTTTTAGCATTACCATCTTACTCAACACGGAGTTTTTAGCGAGCATGAGATGAAGTTTTATGCTGCCGAAGTTATCCTTGGTCTTGAACACATGCACAATAGGTCCATTGTTTACAGGGACCTGAAGGTACATTTGTCCCTGCTAAATTTTATTTCTAAACGCATACGTGCATATCTCGTGTGATTACTGGTGTAGGGCATGCCCGTGCAGATAAAATATATACATACGTCAGCAGGGCGGGCCCGTATCCAGGGGGGATAAGGGAGCACGTGCCCCTCGAAATAAAATATGAAAATGATTTTTTCCTTTACTCCCGTTTGCTTTTTTCAGCCAAAAATCGCAAAAAAGTTTCATTTTTCAGGAGTCCGATAGTAAGCAAACTCTTGAATTCTACAATAAGAATTATAATTAGAGTCGATTTAGTCCTAAGCGCGCGGTTTAATTACTCCATTTTTAGTCTTTATACCACTCAAAGCGTATTTTGCGCATCTATGTCTACTGCTCTGCACAGGTTTTATGCAGAAAATGAGATTTGTTTTAGAAGTGTCCGTTGAATGCTCACCATATTTAGGGCGATCTGGGTAGCAAAATTTACAAAGTGCACAGCAAAACGTCTTTTTTAATTCATCCTCTGGTCCCCCCTTATCTTTTTAAAAAAATTTGGTCTCCCCTCGAAACAAAATCTGGATACGGGCCTGATGTCAATACTTTGAATTTTATCTTATTTCCGATCGATAATATTAGAACGAATTTTTCAAAAAATGGGCAAATGTCTATAAATGTTATTAAGTTATTATATGTATTTGCGAAGGAAAAATAGAAACGGGGAAGATCTTGCTAAAACTTCTTTTAGAGGATTATGTACGTCCATCATTTTTTAGTGGAGCTTTCCATCCACTCTTATTACTTGTATGGGGAAATCTTTACTTTGTTTGCCTTGTTTGGCTAGATACGAAGGATATTAATGATATATGAGGATTTAAATGTGAAAAGATAAGGTATAATATGTAAATATGGTTGGGGTTATACTTGCACAGGACGGAAATTCTGGGGAGGGTTGAAATTTCAAAGTGCCTTTTGTGGGTCCAAAAATGGTAGGTACGCACGCATCAAAAACATCGTTTTTCAGCGTTTCTGACGAAGCTCATACAAAATTTTGGAAAAAATCAAAATAATTCGAAACAAATTGAACAAAATATAGTCAAAACATGAGTATAGTGACGCGAAGCGCCGAAATTGTGGCTTTTTTGAGCAAATGGGTAGCTAAAAACGCTCAAAAAATGATCTTTTCCATAAATTTTTTGAAAATTTTTGGGAAATTTCAAAAATCGTCAATTCTGGGAAGGGGTAAAAACTTTTTGCGGGGGTGGTGAAAATTTTTCAGAAGGGGTGAACCACTCCCCAAGATCATGTATGGTTGGGGCACTTGAAATGCTTTAAACGATCTGTGTGGCTTTCAATAACAAAAAGCGTAATGCCATCTAGGACACATGCACACTGGGGGAATAGGTACGTGGGGTATCCTCCTACCAGACTTTCAAAAGGTATACCTCCCTCATGTGTTTTAGCAACAAACCTCTTGCTTGAACCATGAAAAAGCGTCAAACGACGTGTAGCAATATAACTTTAAGTACAAATACTAATTTTTCGATCAGTAAAATCTTCAGTCCGTTCATTCAGATAGTTTTCTTCCATTAATTTGTATCTTTGATGTATATTTGATGTTGCAGATCATTCCATCGCCCTTACTGCGATTTGTTTTCTTGCAAATATAACCATCAATATTCATGAAAAATGAAATACGACGAATTAAGTATCAAAATTTGACACTGATTATATAAAAAATTACTCATATCCCCCAAGGTAACTCGGTTTACCTCCTACCAGAGTTTTTGATATTGTGCATGGCTTAGGAATGTTTTTATGATTCTTAATCTCCTTGGTTAGGTACTGTTTGATTTCGGCAGGAGCCCTCGTAATTTTATATTAGCTCGAGGACTAATTGTTTGTACAGGCTTTCAGCTGATCATTTATGATTTAATTTAGGGATGCAGTGCTCTTATCAAAATCTTTTATTTTTATAAATTACGTTAAGTTCCGTAATAAATATGATCAATCTATCAAATCTATCTTCGAAATTCTTTAGGCTTTGCGACTTGCTTGAAAGTCGTTTAAGATATTTTATTTTTTAGAATAGGTTCTGCGACTGCATCTTATTAATGCTCAAGTCGAGCCACCTAACTTTTTTTGCCGAAATTTTTTTAAAAGTTCGTTATTTTAGCGTTTGACACTTATTATTTTTAGGGTAAAAACGTAGTAGGATGTTTTTTTCAATTCACAGCGCTTTCTTTAGTTAAGCTAAAATAGCATATTGCACGCAGAGCGTGCTCAAAATCTCAAGAGAAGTATTCTATTGAATCGTCTATTCATCCGGAAAATATTAAGCGTTGAAAAAATTATTAAGAAACCACAGCAGGCATGTGTACATACTGACACTTCTCGTCAATAAATCTGAACGGCTAACACCCCTTAATGATTTTTCACTCTATTTTATAACATATGACATCGTCGTACGTATGCTCTGCTTTGCTGTGTTGAAACTTGACGACATCCTATCTTATAACTTATATAGGTACCTAAAACGATTATTAGTTAAACTTAAGAACTGTTATGTATTCAAATTTTGTGACGAGAAGTGGCCCATCTTGATATTGTCTCAAAAAATTTTATGCAATTCTTCAATTTGTGTTTTTAGCCAGCAAACATACTCTTGGAAGAAAATGGTCATGTCAGGATATCAGGTATATATTAGCTTTCGCATGCATATAGTTGAGAGACCAGCAACGCAATGTCGACAGTTTACGTAAAACCGTTTTTGCTCATTTAAAGATTCTCGTGACGCCATTACTTGCGTTTTAATGCTTAATTTTAGCGCAACATCTTGAGCGCAATTTTTGTTTTTAATTCGATGGAATTTTTTAACCTTTAGCATCTAAATATATACATTTAGAGGCCTTATCAAATATCTACGTAATTGCTATATTTTCTATTCGTGTTATGGAAATTATGAACGATTATTGACTTAAGATTTTGAAGTACTGAATTCGCTTGAAACTAACGTATTTGAGTGTATGTGAAAAGATCTTCAATTGATGGCTTTTAGATACTATGACAAGAACGGGATTTAATTCTAACCCTCCTAGATGTGGATATGTCCTGCTCAATTTCACGTTTTGTGGGATACCTATCATACTATTCTGCATACAGGAGCACGGGGAGGGGTATTACTCCCCCTTGAGCATTAAAAAACTGATAGCTATACAAGCATTTAGGCGTGGAAAAAATTGCTATATAGCTTTTTTTGGTTTAGAAAATCAGACATAGCTTTTTAGGGCTCAAAATACTCAGAACAGAAACATACCGTGTTAGCTCAGAATTGCTATATAGTAGTCTTTTCTGAGTTTCAAATGGATATATAGCTATTTTCTCGACTCAAAAAAGAGGCTAAATAGCTATTTTTAGTCCAAAAAGGCTTCACTGCTATGTTTATGAGTCCAAAAGGGCTATATTGCTATGTTTGTGAGTTCAAAAGGGCTCTTTATTCGCCGGAAATGCTGAAAAACGATTGTTTTGAAGCGATACCATCGTTTTTGCTATAGAACCGTTTTTATGAAGCACTTAATTTTTGGTTTTCACCCTTCCCCTCTGAAAGTTTGACCTTGCGCACCTATGCTATTCTGTTGCACGGGCATTATCATACTTTTATGTAGGAACTTCTTCAGAAATGTTAGAAGTAATTTTTTTCAGACCTCGGCTTAGCGTGCGACTTCTCGAAAAAGAAGCCTCATGCCAGCGTGTAAGTTAAATTGTTTGTTTTCTTTAAAATCGACTGACCTTGTTCATTATAGTGGAACGCACGGCTACATGGCGCCTGAAGTTATAGCCAAAAATGTCGCTTACGATTCGAGTGCCGATTGGTTCTCACTCGGGTGCATGCTTTATAAGTTGCTCATAGGGTAAGAAGACTATCTGAAATCCATGATTTTTCCGTGAATTTGCCTGTGTTAATATTGAGGCTTCTTTTAAAATATGGCATAAGCATATTCCGTTATTCTTGCTTTTGTTAATCATGCCCTCCCTTCTGGCTCTTAATACTTATTTAATTTTTGTGCGGGCGTTTCTGTTTGATAGCCAGTCTAACTTTATATCACATTTTGTGCAGTAAAGCAGAATAAAATAAGTGTACTGGGTCATGCTTAATCTTTGCCTACGTGTTGCAATAATCTTAAATGACAAAATTATAATTTACACCGTTTGGAGGTCATTCACGTTTGGAAGTCATTGAATATGAATCTAGCATTTAAAAATCTTTTTATCGTTGGCTAAAAAACGTACGACTACGAAAATCTAGAATAATTTGCCGAAAATGTAGTTAACCATTCGAAATTGGTTCTATGCTATTTTGTAGAATCTGAGCGGGGCAAGGAATATGTAATGCATGACCGGACCGAGCACTTCATGCTTAACGTTCTGTTTACATATCAAATTATTGTATTTTATGAATACTTATTTGCAGACATGCACAGCATGGAAATTCTGGGGTGAGGTGAAATTTTAAAGTGCCCGTTTTGGCTCCAGAAATGGTGGATACGCGTCAAAAACATCGTTTTTCGACGTTTCTGACGGTGCTCTATCTTTATAGAGTATAGAAACATATGAAAATTTCGAAAAAAATCAAAAAAAATCGAACAAATTGAACAATACATATATGGGTCAAAACATGAGTAAATGGCGCGAAGCGCCTAAAACTTGACACTTTTGAGTAAATACATGACTAAAGCCGCTTAAAAAGCACTTTTTCTACGCATTTTCAGAAAAATTTTGGAAAGTTATCGTCAATTCTGGGGGGGTGAAAATTTTCTCCAGGCGATTGTAACCCATAATCCACCAAGATCATGTGTGCTTATTTGTTTTATGGTATGGTTCTCATTTATTATTAGAAAACGAAAGATCCAATTCAGAGAAAAGTTACTTACAGATGACAATTATTTCAAAAAAACTTTAAAAAAATTAAAAAATATAAAAATAATTTTATATTTAAAAAATTGTATTCGTAAACGGAATGGAGATGTGCAACAGTTACGGTGGAGACGTTTTCTTGATGATGGGGATAAACTACACTAATACCGGCTTATTGACCTAGAATGACGGCTGACCATTCACAAAATGCTTCTTACCTGACCACCCGCAAACTTGCCAGTCTTTCAAAAAAAAACTCAGAGAAAATATGCTGTTTTAAGCGTCTATAGCGATTTTTAATTCGAAGTAAGAGTTTTTAGACGCCACCGAACTGCCTTTGTTGACCATCCATCATTCTGTCTCATAAATTTAGGAAGTTTTTATGCTTTCATGTTCTAGGAAGTAATATTTACGTCAGAAAGTTCGAAAAATGGGTTTCCTAATTTGTTCACGTCGTTTTCGAGCCCGTAAAAGAAAATGAAGAAAAAATTTTGGTTCCGACAGAGTTTTTGGGCTATACATGTCTGTCCGTTATTGCTTCTTGAAATTAACGTTTGCCTGTAAGACTTAATTTCTTGCATGCATGTTCACTTTATACTTTACAATCATTTCTATTGGATGTACTTTTTAATTTTTAATTATTTTCTGGTTTTTATTAATTATACGCTTTGCCGTTTAATTTCTATTTGTGCTGATTTTTGAGGCACAGCCCGTTTAGACATACTAAAGGTAAAGATAAACAAGAAATGGACCGGATGATTCTGGAGGAGGTGATTCGTGCCCGTTCATTCATTAATTTCAAGATTACTTTCGTGTTTTATCACTTTTAGCAAGAGGTCGAAATATCTGACACTCTTTCTTCTGATTGCCGAGATTTGCTGCAACAGCTTCTCAAACCAAAGGTCGCCGATAGACTTGGATGTCGGGGAGGCGGGTTAGTCAATTAAATAATTTGACTATCGAATTTCAAATTTTTTCGGTCATATACAAAAATCTATTAATTTACACTGTTTTTTTAATCAATTTTATGGTCAAGCAAAATACATTCAGTTATCGGTCATGAAATTTGAGCACTTAACAATCCTCAAGGTTTGCTAAGAATCGCTCGATCTATATTATAAGAGGACGTCGAAGGACGACGTCGTCTTAGAAATATGACGACCTCACTTGATCTTGGGGCATGTTTCAGGGGTTTCACATCCCACCAGAAATTTTTTCACCCCCCAGAACTCGCGATTTTCCAAAAATTTCCGAAAAATCCTTGGAAAAGATGTTGTTTGAGCGCTTTTTGCTATCTGTTTGCTCAAAAGTGCTAAATTTTCGGCGCTTCGGCCATAACATGCACTCATTTATCTACTATAGTTTACTCAATTTAATCGTATTTTCTCAGGAACGCCGAAAAATGATGCTTTTGACGCGTATTCACCGTTTTTGAGCCTCAAAAAGGCACTTTGAAATTGAAACCCCTAGAATTCTCATGTTGTATATGTTTGATGATGACGTCCTATGTCATAACATAGGCCGAGCAATCCTTATCAAAACTTGATTGCTACATGAGTGAGTGTTCGAATTTCGTGGTGACAAACGAATAAGTTTAATTATAATAACTGACTAGAACGGTTGACATTTATCCAAGGTACTGCTTTCGATCTGGAATTGACTTCAATTTCTTATATTTAAGCCTTCTCGGAACCCATATCTGATGAATTAGGTAGTCTGTCATTAATTTTTGCTCTTGTTAAATCTGAAGTGATTAGAATCAGTTTTAACCGGGCTTAAAGCTAAAACATGAGCTTACATCTTCAAACATTCGAAATGTGATATTGCTAATGTGTGATTATGGCATATTTTTCATTTAATAGGCACAAATTCGTATTCCTTGCGATAATAAGATTTATTTTTATGTATGTAGGCCCGAGGAAGTTAAATCGCATCTGTTTTTCAAAGACATTGATTGGCAACAGGTTTTTTTGAGACGCTTGCAACCGCCTATCGTTCCACCAAGAGGTGAGGTGAATGCAGCTGATGCGTTTGATATTGGAAATTTCGACGAGGATGACGTCAAAGGTGTCAAGGTATGTCCGTTTCATTTTTATCGCGCCCTGCAGAATTAACATTGTTTACTTATCGTTATTATTACTGATGCTTGCTTGTATCTTAAAATTTTATTTTATTGTAACATTGTGACTACTTATTCAATTCTACTTGGTCTCATAAATTTTAACTACTCCGAACTTCCCGTGAACATCATAGCAAGCAATAAGAATGCTAATTACGTATGTTGTGCCATTCTATTAAATTTCATGTTCTTACAAAGCTTTGAATTACATTCAGTAACAGTAAAACAGCAAATTTTCCTGGCTCTCGCCATCACGGTTTTTTGTATTCGGCCAAGATTTTTCCGATGTACAAAGACTTTTCAGGACCGTCTTTATACATGTACAAAGATTCTTGGTAAAGACAAAAATTGTAAAAAGGTGTGAAATTCCCGAAAATTTTGGCGTTTCACGCCGAACTGAGTAATTGTTTGTTCTTTACATCTTTAAAATGGCAGAATTTGCATTTAGAATAGAAAAATGTCAAATTTTTCGGCGCTTCGCGCCGTTTTGAGATAATTTTAAGTAATTTTTGGCGACAGAAACCCAGAAATTCGCTAAAATACACTACCAAAGGTCGGAAAACGCTGTTTCACCACACTAAAATCGTTACTGTACTATGTTATAGATATATATATATACACCAAAATTTGCATGTACAAAATGTACAAAAACTTTTGGGGACCATTTTTGTACATGTACAAACGGACCTTGTACAAAAAAAAACACTGCTCGCCATTTGTATTTTTATTTTCAAAAGCATGAGTTGACTTATTGCCAACAAAGGTAGAAAAATGCACTTTCGGCTAACGGAACGCAACGCATTACTGAAGTACTAAAATTTAATTTGTACAAAATGTACGGTGAGTTTAGGTGCTGCGTTTGTACTTATACTGAGGGACTTTATAAACGATAAAACACTTGCGTTTCCTTATTTTTTATTCTGGACCCTATATTAGCTTTTGAAAGAAGAAATAATACTGTCTTGAAGGTTGAACTTGTATTGGTTCGTTGAAGACATAGTTTGATTATCGTTGCTTTTCACAACAAAATTCGTTAAAAGTGTCAAAATCGATCTAAAATTCTGCATCGAAAATCGTGTGCATTCCTCTCATGATTTCCTTCGAATCGATTTACTGTTCTTCGTTCAGCTTACCGAGAAAGACCAGGAAATTTATAAGAATTTTAGCATCACAATCTCCGAAAGGTGGCAGCAAGAAATCGCCGATACGGTATTCGAAGTAGTCAATTTAGAGGCTGACAAAGCAGAGCAGAAGAAGAAGGCCAAACAGAAAATAAAATTCGATAACGAAGAGAAAGGTTAAAACCTTGGGGACTGTACACTTCATGACAATTTAAACTGCAGTAAAATTAGCATATGATGAGCAAATACCAGCACGCAACAGGGACAGGATGAAGGAAACCTATCTAAGCTTGGCGCACATGCGGATACGAAACAATGCTTAGTTTGATGTATTAAAGTATCGCTGGAAGAGGTTTTTAGCATTTAGAAGTGCTCAGATTTTTGTATCTATTCTGCTCAGTTCAAAAATGTCGGCATAAAAGCTTCTTTTCGTATTTAATTTTTTAAAATTCTTTAAATTTTTGCTCAATCGTCAAATTTTATTCAAAAGTGGTTACTCATTTCCCTGTAAAATGGCCGAATGAATACCCCTCTTAAAATGTTGAGCTGCTATATGTATGCTAGGCCTGTTTTTACTGCTGTATACGCACATAATGATTAATTTGTTATTTTGATGAAGTATTTGTACAGAAATCCGTAATACAACTTCATGTCAAAGTGAGATTTTTACAGATTCTGATGTCATTGTTCATGGGTACATCCGAAAATTAGGTGGTCCTTTCACGTCGGCTTGGCAGACTCGCTACGGTAAATTGTATCCCAGTCGGTTAGAAATGTATCCCGAATCACTGAGCGGCAAACCGGAGGTGAGTGTTTACATTGAATTCAAAGAAAGTCATGCAACTGCAGCATACGTGGGCAGCAAGAAAATTCTGGGGGTTGCAAGATTTTTCAAAGGTCAAAAAATGGCTTTAAAAATGGTGCTATGTCGGAAAAAACACCATTTTTCGACGTTTCTCATCGAGCACTATCCATTGGCATCAAAAAATTGAAAAAAAAACCGAAAAAAATTTTTAAAAATTGAATTCTGGGGGTATTTTGGTTTCTTGGGGGATGCATACCCCCAAACCCTCCCCACGCCTAGGTGTGAAATGCACGCATTATGCTCTGATTAAATATCGGGAATTTTTAGACTTATTGCTGTCTTCAGCCTACTAGGTTGTTGAAAACATTAATTGAATTCATAATCAAGATATCTAGCTTTTCCAATGCTTCGCATTAAAAGATGCGTGTCTTAATGACTTAAGACTTAACTTCCACCATGGGACGCTTTGAAATTTCGTATATGATGTTGTTCTTTATAGCGTAAGAATATGACTATAAAACTTATTCTTCGTATCGTTCTTGTGAAATAATTTTTCATCACAGGATTCATATCCTTTTTGCAGTCTATTTAAGTTGCTTCAGAGATATGCATCACAACTTTTCACCTTATTTCACTTACATAATTACTTTCAGCTCACTAATTTCGCCAGAAAACTTATTGTAATTCGAACTATTGTATATTCTTGTTTTACCTAAATTTCCGTTAATTGGGATATGGTTTTTATTTCTTACATGCACTCGTTCTTTATCTTGCCGAAAGCTTCGCAGCTTCTAAAACGACGAAATTGTTTTTGAATTCATGTGGCGCAATTTTATTTTCATTATTGCACATTGAAGATATTTCTTAAGCGGATTAATTACATAGAGTTCTGGGGGCCCATTTCTGACGATCCTACAGCATAAAAACAGAAGATTTTAAAAAAATCAAATAAGTCAAACCGACTGGACAAAATATAGTTAACACATGAGTACATGGCGCGAAGCCCCGAAAATTTGACACTTTTGATGAAATACATAGCTACAAACGCTTAAAAAGCACCTTTCTACGAATTTCTGAGAAATCTTCGGAAACTTACGAAAAATCGCGAATTTTTGGGGGAAGTAAAAAATTTCTGCGTGGTGGGATTTTTGGGGTTGAGCCCCCTATACTTCCAAGATCACGTATGGCAATGTGACGTTTTATTATTTTTCTGTATCTTATGTAGTGAGTGCAGCTAGAACATTTTTTCAGCTAATATTCATGGATCAAATAGAAGACGTAGCGGCTGAATTGCAACAAGTGAAGGGTGAAAGCTGTATTGTTATTAAATTGAAAGAAGGCCTGAAAGAATCTAAAGTTATACTGACGAATCAGGTTGGTTTTTATGTGAACATCTTTTTCAAACAAAAAGCCTTATTTGTCGGATCAATCATTGATTGGTCTGATTTAGTTAGATGATGCAGAAAAATGTGGGTCAGGTTGTTAATGATATAACACAACTGTATTTATTCAGCTAATGGAATTTTTTGAAAGATCCCGTCGCTTAAAGCTAATGCACTTGTTGAGTTAATCTAAAATATTTCGAGCGCACAAAAACACCATAAAAACATGAAACAGTGCAGTCAGGCATATAAATTATCAGCGCTTTCATTGAATATTGTGTCACGTAAGCTCTTTTTAGGAATCACCACAGTGATACTTGGTCAATAACCACAGCTTCAGCCCATCCAACTATGGGCTCTCAAAGGTTGCTTGGCACTGAAAATTCGCAAAAAAAGAAATTTTGTTTTGTTTTTCACTGTTTCTCAGATTTTTCAAAATCAGCTTATCCAAGTAGTGGACCCTCTAGCATACATGATCTTGGGAGGGAGTTTAGGAGGGGTTTTCTTCCCGCTCCAAAAATTTTTCACCGCCGCTCAGAATTCCCGATTTTCTGAAAGTTTCCGAAAATTCGGTTATATAATTGTAATTAATTATAATTATAATTATGCAATTAATAAATTATAATTATAATATCAATTATAAATAACTATAATTACATACTTCGTTATTTCCTTTGTTTATGCATTATGAGCAACGCCTGTTGAAGCATTTAAGGCAGAGCGCAAAACTTTTTTACTGAAAAATTTTAAGAAAACTACAAGGATATGGCTTCTCCAGGCCGCCAAAAAAGTAAATAAATCCAGTGAAAAGTTATTATTCGGCGCTAAGCGCCGGAAAAATTTGAGACATTACGATAGTCGATAGCCAAAATTATTACAAAGTGCATATCCATCCTTTATTTCGCCAACTGTTTTGGGCCAATGGGGGGGCGGCCGTTCTCCCTCATACATTGGCAGGGGGTTAGAGGGTATTACTTTCCCTGAGGTTTAAACACGAATAAGTAGCTATGTATGTAGTTTTGCCGAAAAACAGCATTTTTTGGACTCGCGGAACTAGCTATGTAGCCCTTTTTGGATTGAACTCAAAAACATACCGTGTGAGTTCGGAAATGCTATATGTATTTGTTTTTTCTGAGTTAAAATTTATGGCTGTTCTCCCGACTTCAGAAAGGGCTAAGTGGCTGTTTTAAGTACAAAAACGCTGTATAGCAATGTTTGTAAGTAGGTTCAAAAGGCTACACATATGTTTGTCACATTTGCTCGACAATGATGGCTGAGAAGCGATGCCATCAGTTTTTCGCTGCAGAATCGTTCTTTGCAAAGCACTTTGCTATCCTCAGGTTTTTGATTTTCACTCCTCCCTGAAATTTTGACCTTTCGCACCTATGCCCCCCCTCAATACGGCCCGGTGTACAGAACTGACGTATGTTACATGAAAACCATGTTTTGCGCCCTATTTACATTGAAAACTTTTTAAGATCAGTTTGAATCACTATATTCCAACAAGTGTATATCGCTGGAAAACTAAATCGGTCATATAGTGCATACTTGTACGGCTCGAAATTTCGGGTGAGGAGGGTCATAGGTGGGCAGCACTAGAATTACAGGGTGCAAGATTTTTCAAAGGTCAAAAAATGGTCCTTAAAATAGTGGTATGACGAAAAGACACCATTTTTCAACCTTTATTGGCATCAAAAATTGCCAAAAAAACGAGAAAGTTTTTAAAAATTGAATTGTGGAGGGGTATTCGAACTTCTGGGGGGTACATACCCCCACGCCCACGTGTGGTGAGGCTCCTCGGCCATTTCAGGGGGGGGTTTAAATGACCTTCAATTTTGGCCAAAAACGGCCAGGAAAACACCTAAAAACGGGCAGAAAATTCGATTTTTTTCCAAAACTCGGGAGGTGGGGTCAAAAGTTTACTGGATCTTGGGGGATGGGGGGGGAACGAGCGACTATGTATGATATAGTGTGTTTCCTAAACCATGTGTGCAATTCTTATTGAATAGTCGCGCACTATTTCCTGATAGGACGAAATTAGCCTGAAAGAGTGGCATACGTCTATGCGTACTGCGCACAAAGTCTCCTCGGAACTGTTGCAGCGTATGAATCGTAAGGCTATAAAAATATACGGCGTCAACCACGACCCGATGTTGGCCGAAAGGCCTGGCTCCACGAGGTCACGCGCCTTCGTCAGCGTCAACAGGGCGTCGTCGGTCGATTATTGATCGAATCGCATTTTGATTGATTGGTCGCCGTTTATTTCCAATCAGTGCACATTATTAATTTATGAATCGATGATAAACCGAGTCGAGTTCACACAAATTCGTTCATTTATCGATTTTTATTTCAGCTGTTCTGCATTCGTATTTTTCGGCAATCTGTCGTCCTTTTCGTCAGCTCTGTGTCGACTATTGCTCCTCTTCGCATCAGCCAGTCCTAATCTTAGGTGGGCAGCACCGTAATTCTGTGTGTGTGTGTGTGTGTGTGTGTGTGTGTGTGTGTGTGTGTGTGTGTGTGTGCAAGATTTTCAAATGTCAAAAAATGGTCTTAAAGATGGTGCTATGCTTACTTTGGCGTGGAGGGTTGAAGGGTACGCACCCCTAGAATTCAATTCTTGAAATTTTTTTCTTCTTTTTCGCAATTTTTTGATACCAATGGATAGTGCTCGATGAGAAACGTTGAAAAATGGTGTTTTTCCGCCACACCACCATTTTTAAGGTCATTTTTGACCTTTGAAAAAATCATGTACCTCTCCAGAACATTGGTGACGCCCACCTATGGTGGTATGGCGAAAAAACACCATTTTTCAACGTTTCTGATCGAGCACTATCCATTGGCATCAAAAAATTGCGAAAAAACCAAAAACATTTCAAAAATTGAATTATGAGGGGTGTATTTTGGTTTCTGGGAGGGAGGGGGTATTCAGTCTTCTGAGCTGCATACCCTTACGCCAACGTGTGGTCCTAACCTATTGCGCGCGAAAATTCGTATTTCTTAAAAGTACAGTTACTGTTAGTCATATTCCTAGTTTCATAATAGCTCTAGTTTTTGTACGGGACATTCATTTTGATGCTCTTTAACGTAGGAACAATTTTAGTTTCTTACTACAGTCAATTATTGTATGAAGGTGTATATAATCTTACATGTACATACATATATTCAGCAAAAGTGGGCTGATGTATTATTATATATTTGTTGCATGTTTCTCGCACGTGCACACTGGGTGGTATGGGGTTATCCCCTTACCAGGACTTTTGAAAGGCATACCCCTCAGGCTATTTTGGGACAAAAATTATTGTTCAAACCATGAAAACGCGTCAAACAACGTCTACTAGTTTAGTTTTAAGTACAAATACTTATTGTTCGAGCAGCAGAATGTTCGATTCGTTCATTTAGACACTTTTCTTCCATTGTTTCGTATATATTTGATGTAACAGATCATTCCATTACCTTATCGTAATTTTTTCCATGCAATTTCAATTATAAATATTCATGAGCAATAAGTTACGACGAATTAAGTACTAAAATTTGACATTAATTAGGTGAAAAAATATTCATTTACCCCCTCCTTCTAAAGAAAACCGGTCTATCCCCCTCCCAGAACTTTTGATCATGTGCGTGTAAGACGTTTTTATTTTTTTCTGCGCAATCCATACGATATTGTATTCTTGTCTTAAATATGTCCGTCGAGTATCTGCGTACATGCACACGGTCAAAAGGTTTTGGAGGGGGGGGGGTAAACCTAATTTCCGTGGAGGGGAAAACATGATTAACTTTTATGGCTAATTATGGCGCTAAAATGATGAGATCTTATTGATTTTCTAGATATTTTTGTCTTTCCGTCCCCTCCCGTCACAACCCGTAAAAATGCTCTAATGCGTTGCATCTTTTTACTCTTTTTAAATATTCGTGATCAAGTTTGCACAAAAACGAATGGTAATAAGGACGATGAAATAAATGACTTGAACTATCAAATATGGACAGAATAACGGACAAAAAGTGTGAATGAATGGACAGAGTACTACTGGAAAAATATTTCAGATTATACTGCTTAGCGTCGTCTGTCGCTCTTTCATTATTCCACTATAAGGTTTTGGTCCTCGAATGGCCCGAGGAGGGTATGCCTTTCAAAAGTTGTGGTAGGGGTACCCCCTAGAGTGCATGTGTGAGTATCTGCTCCCCATTGAGTTTCAGGCTAGCGTGTCTATCCCTTTGCATCTAGCCATATTAGATACTAGTTTATATGCGGCTTCGTACTAGTACTCTTGTACATATAAAAAAATAAAAATAAATTTGTTTCATTGACAAGCTGCATTTCCAATTTTAATTCATTTGTCATTTCTAGGTAACCTAACAAATCCCTGACCAGACTGATTTTTCCTTCATTTCTTATAATAACCCTGCTCTAGATCAAAGTAGAACCATCACTAAAAACTTACTTGTTCATGAAATTTGATTAGACGTTTAAAAGAAAGTTTAATCGATAGTTGTATGCAAAATTTTCTTGTTCCTCCAAATTTAATTCAATTTTATCGACTGTCTCTCGAATCTATTTTACCTTTGCCTTGATCCAAATTCGTTATTTTTATTCCGGCTTGTCAGCTGGTTCAGTAATCTCGCCTGTCAGTTTTTATTTCACGGAGGTAAGTACATATATTTTTGTGAAATGATCTCAAACACCCTTTTTTGTTTGAACGCTTTATATCGATGTAATCTTTTGATTTTATATACAGTGCCGGTTATTTATCGTTTTGATTTATGCTTAACGCGCAGCGCGTAATGCTTACATATGAACGTTGGTAAAAGTGAACGTGATAAAGGTATCTGGGGTGAGGGAGGAGCCCAGGAGGACAGAAGGAAAAATTTTCTGGGAAACAAGGCAAAATTGTGGCAAGAAATGAGCGAAATCGAATCTTTTTCAAAAGTGCTCGAAATTCGCAAGAAACTGTCCATTGTGGTATTGGAGTGCCCCCAGACCGGTGTCATGTTTTTATTTATGGTCTACAACCATACGTGGGCAGCACTAAAATTCTGGAGGGTGCAAGATTTTTCAAAGGTCAAAAAATGGCCTCAAAAAATGGTGGTATGGCAAAAAACACCATTTTTCAACGTTTCTCATCGAACACTATCCATTGGCACCAAAAAAATTGCGAAAAAAAACAAAAAAATTTCAAAAATTCAATTCTGAGGGGTATTTTTGGTTTTTCGGGGGGGGTGCATGCCTCCCAACAAACCCCCACGCAGGTGTGTTCACAACTAAGTGAAATTGACTATGAATTATGAATGAAAATAGTTTTTGCGCTATTTGACCATTTATATCACTTTTTGAGGTCATTTTGGCTAAAAAACTGACTCCCCCAGATAGGCTGTGCTGTGCATTTAATGGTATCGAGCCTCGATCTACGGAAGTGAAGACTGGAGAAATGTTATGGATAAAATAAGTAAAATTAAAATAAAAAATGGAGGTGAACAATTTTCTGCAAAAGTGTTTGAAATTGATCAGAGGTTTCACAAACTTCACTCTACTTTGGCATTTGTTTTAGTTTCTGAGGTCATTTTAGCTCACAAAACTAGCTGACTTTCTCACCGGCCATGCTGCGCATCTATGATGATGACTATCTATTCCTTTAAACATGTCAGTTTCAGATGAAAAAATAGAAGTCGAGCTTAATCGGTATTTTAAATTATAAAAACCTAACTTTTTTCAAACGGAAACGATAGCGTTGCAGAAAAGAGGGAAATGGTAATTTATAAAAAAATTCGAATGAAAAAATTAGGACTGATTGCGTTTTTGTGATAGAGATCATACAATACCTCCACGTTATATACATATGTACGCGCATGCGTGATATAATAATCGTTTTTCAATGATTCTTCGATTCAACTATTTCCACGCGTTAAATGGATTTATTTGGTGTCTATAGACTTATAATGCCAATGAGCTCTTTTTGAGTGACGTTTTCTTTCTGCAGCTTTGTTTTTATCTCTGGCTGCTCGATGCTTATACATTGTATATGAAAAATGTAAGAGCTTTTGCAATATGTGTTTGAATAATAATGTCGCCTTTTCCCGGCGTTCGAATATATGACTTGCTGTCCTGTGTACCTACTTGTTATAAAGTGACAAATTGAGTCAGTGATGTGGTAAGTAGTCAAAATTTTCCTTGTGCTTCGCACCGGATTGATGAATTTCTTTTTATCGTTAAAGTGACAACTCAATCGAAAAGGACTAAAACAACTTTTAGAAAGCGCTGTCTTACCGCAAAGCGTATTATATGGACTATTTTGATCGTTTCCGTTATTAGATCAGCAGAGAGAACACTTTTTCAAAGAAATTTCCAATTTCATGGTTTGTACCCCCGAAAAATCCTGCCCACGGGAATGCATACATATACAGCAGTCACCGGATAACTCATCTATGCTTTCATTTGAGCTAGTTGCAGTGAAATTTGTATGTCTATTCGAAATTACCGACTGAATTGTTCCGCTTTTAGCAGTGCAAAAGCTACAGTAATAAGCGGTTCGCGGCCGTATCGATGTATGTATTTTATCGTTCTTGTGCAATGTTGAATGTTAGTCATTCAGTTGTGAAACTATAGTCTCTTGATATTGCTGTGTTGTGTAGCTTTGACTTTGTACATATTTGACAGATTTTTAATTTCTGCGATGTCATATAATCAAGTTGCGCTAACGCCCAATTTTCGCGTGTTTTCTGTTCTCACCGTTTACATTTTCAAACGGCTCATTTCAAGCATCGGCACGAAAATATTTAGTCTACAGTTTTGAAAATTTTTCTTAGTTTTAACCATACATGAATGGCTCAGAATTTTGGGTAAACATTTTCTGGCTTGGGGGATGGGGATAGTGTAGGGGATCCCCATCTCCCTCTTACATGTATAGTTTATACCTATTGGTCTTTGGACGACATCTTATGAAATTCTGGATTTTAGTTTTTCTGGAGTGTGCAGATGGAATAACAGATTTCGCGGAATCGTATGTGCGTGCTTCATTTTGACTACATCTACAGCATATCAAATTTTACATTGAGATTTACAGTCTTCCATTTAAAATTGTAGTTTTCTTTTAAAATCTTTGTTAATACTGCCATAATTAAGGACGTAGAATACAATCAAAAAAGTTTCTGACTTACGGTAATTAAAAATCGTTAAGTAGGAAGTGTGCAAGCCTATAAAGAACAGATTTTTACAGAATTAAATCGCATACAAATGAGCATAGCTACGAACATAGGCAGGTACCTACAAAAAATGTGCAAGCGAGCATTATTCAGTTAGTAGCGTTACTGTGGAGGAACCTATGTCATATGATTTTTGTCTGCAGCGGGTTTATGTTAATGCGACCTGGCATCGTACGGCAATATATGGGTCAAACAATATCGAGAAAGTTCCTGCGCGTGCCATGTTTAAATGAATTCGGTATGCCCAATAAAAAATCTGATGCTGAACGGCACGAACAACGGGTTAGGGATTTAAGTAGACAAGATGATTACTGTGCTGATCAAATATTCAGCGTCGTTTTCTGCAAAGAACTTGGGAAGGATTCGCTGGTTTTTGCCAAAGTTGGACTATACCGCTGCTTAGGGGAGGAGGGAATTCCTGCTAGGAAAATTTTGAATTTTTCGAAGTGAAGCTTATAATTTTTCGCCTAAAAAAACGTGTAAAAACGCGCGGGGCCGTTAAATAACGTGTTTTTGGGCTTTTCATCACCGCATTTTTCCCAGCGATTTGGTTGACATTATAGACCGAACTCAAAATTTTTTTCACTTTTCCGATTCATTTTCCACGTTTTTTAGAGGTCTAAAATTGTTTAAAATAGAGCGCCTGTGTTTAAAAATCAGTGTTTTTTAAGTAGAAAATTTTGTGTACACATGCGACAGCGGTTTTTGATGCACTTTTTGTATAAAAATTTCGCGCTCTACAAGAAATATCACGATCAGTGTACGTTATTTATGTTGAAACTTGAATGTCCTTCCTTCAGTAAAGCATTTTAGCCAATTCTGAAGTCGTTTTTGACAATTAAAACTATAATTTATCAAATGGCGCGAACCGCCAGAAAATTTTGAAATTTTAGCTCTCTAAATCATTTTTGCATTACAAAAGCTGTGCAGAAGGTTAGGATTTTCAATCGAATTGGAGTTCTAGGACCAGATTATC
Organism: Mermis nigrescens; assembly: GCA_036768485.1. Classification (NCBI taxonomy): domain Eukaryota; kingdom Metazoa; phylum Nematoda; class Enoplea; order Mermithida; family Mermithidae; genus Mermis; species Mermis nigrescens. Next base: position 20,161,294 of record JAVLUZ010000157.1, read on the forward strand.
GATAAAAATGCTGCAATTGGCGCCGCACGGCTTAAACATCAATAACGAGTAAGAATTAAATCCAATTCGGCGCGAAGCGCCGAAAAATTCTTGTAGTTTCACCTCTCTAAAACGCATTTTTGCATTACAAAAACTAACCGAATCCGTGCAGAAGATAAGGATTTTCAATCGTAGTGAAATTCTAGACCAGATTGTCGATAAAAATGCTTGCACTTGGCGCGGCGCGGCTTAAAGATTAATAATAAGTAAGAATTAAATCAATTCGGCGCGAAGCGCCGAAACATTTTTGAAGTTTTAACTCTCTAAAACGCATTTTTAACATTACAAAAAATTTTCCACAAATGCCGACCAAGCTCAAAAATTTTTTCCATTTCCCAAAATTTTGGGTGACAAATAGACCAAAAAGTGGAAAAAAACGGTGTTTCACATCATCCTGCACGATTTAAGCCATTAAAAAATTAAATTTTCTCAAAATTTTTTTTATGTTTTTGACGGAAAAAATGCTTCTTATGCGCGCGAAGCGCTAATTTTTGATTTTCCACCAATAAAACGGTAGAAACTGCCAAATAATAGAATAAACCGGCGCGAAGCACCGAACTTTTCGATTTTTCATCGCAAAACAGCATCACGCAACCATATTGCTCACTTTTTGAAAATGTAAAAATTTTTTCCAGGGGGATTCCCCCTTCCCCCACAGTGATATGTACTAACATAGTCATATAATAAGAGCGTATGTGTGCAGTCGGTAGCATCTGCGGAAACGAGAAAAAGTTGCTGGCAGTCGGATTTGAAACGTGGACCTCTGGCTCTAAATTCCAGAACCATAACCAATCGACTAACGCTGGTCAATTTCGATAAAGATTGCAAGGTCTTCGTAATGTTTTCCTGGTTTACCAGCTGATTAGGCTTAGGCTTAGTATCATGGACTGACCAAAATGTTGGTGTCTGCGCTTAAAATAAGTCTGAGTAATGGGATGCAACGAGCGACGCGAGTTGCATCCCATTACTAAGGCTTATTTTAAACGCTGGCACCTTAACATTTTGGTCAGTCACATGAATCTACTGAGAAATCCGGGGACTGCCTTATTTGTTTTCAAGTTGACTTAAATCAAACCAGTTAGGTGGCAGCTTTCCCCGGATACTACTTGCTGTATACGTACTTATAACGTGGCTATCTTAATAGATATGTGAACCAGCTACACCGATGACCGTACCTACATATTTGCAATTATTTCTAGTCGATAGAAATTCAAAACTATGGAGAAATTTCGTGCGCTTTGTGCAGATTGCATTTTGAAAAAGCTGCTTAGCAAAGGGAACATGACAAGTCTGCAAAAGATTCGCACCTCATGCGTTTTAAGAATTATTCCAGTCATTCTGGCATGCAAATATCAAAAAATTTCCGCGCTTCGCGCCAGTCTATTTTATCTATATTTATCTTCTGAATTGAGGACCATGATTCGGACGATTTTATGAAAATTTTAACGTTAAAATTCAATATTTCAGTGCTTAATTTTGCGAAATTTTCCATGGCTCTGCCCTAGACCCTGCTGGGAGGCGCTTGAGCGCGCCACCAGACCTTCCCCAGCCCCAAAATAGGTTTTCCGTTGCATTCTCTGTAATCTAAAGTTCTACCGAGTAGTAAAACTTGCAAAGTGTGTGGCATTAATTATGAAAATTTTCGAAAAAAATTTTTTCTTCTGCATTTTGATTATTGCAGTACGATGTGAATAATCCAAAAAAGGCATTATTTCACAACTAGGACGCATTTTTATACGTTTTTATGGACTTTTGATATAAAAACATTTTCGGACTCCCTGGCAAAAATCCTGGCTAAGCTTATGCCTCTTTGCGCTGCCCTGGCAAAAATCCTGGCTAAGCTTATGCCTCTTTGCGCTGATTTATTCTATCTTTTGGCAGATTCTATCGTTTTGTTGCCGTGAAAGTAAAAAAAATTGGCGCTACGATCCCATAATAAGTATTTTTCCCGTCAAAAACGTGAAGAAATTTCAATAAAAAAATTAATTTTTCTATTGTCTAAATAGTGCAGGACTATATGAAAAGCCTAAAACCACGTTATTTAAAGTCACCCGCCAGTTTTTATTGGTTTGTAGACGAAAAAAATTTTTTTGGATTTCCTCCTGGCCAAAATCCCGGCTACGCCCATGGACTATACTTTGTACTGAGTTTCGCTGGTTTTTCGATTTCCTTTCGTCTGTTTTCAATTTTTCAGTTGGCAACACTGGTAACGCATGCACCTACCGTTTTTTATATTGTGAACCGAAATTTCGACATGTAGAACAAATCTTGGGCTTAGATCACATTGTGGAAAATTGTTGTAATGCGAAATTGCGTTCTAGAAAGGTAAAATCCGAAATTTTTCAGCGCTTAGCGCCGGATTGATTTAATTTTATACTTGTTCTGGATGTTTAGGCCGTGCTGCGCCAATTGCAGCATCGACAAGTTCTAGACAATTACTATGAATGAAAATCTTTATCTTCTGCACTGATTTAAGGACAATTTTTGTAATGCAAAAATGCGTTTTAGGGAGGTTTTGTCAAAATTTTTCGGTGCTTCGCACCGAATGGATTTAATTTAATTTCTTGTGATTGACGTTTAGACCGCGCCGAAAATGGACAATGTTTATAATGTAAAAATGCGTTTGAGAGAGGTAAAATTTAAACATTTTCTGGCGTTTTGCGCCATTCCGATAGATTATTGTGTTTCGATGAGACTCCAGAAATCGGCTAAAGTGCGTTAGTGAAGGTCTAAAAATGCAGTTTTAGAAAACAACATATTACTGGTCTTTACTGAACTGAAATAATTTATTGCTTAAACGCGACAATTGCGAAGGATGCAAGAGAACAATAAAAACGTACGGTCATTATATTCATTGCAGTACACTAAATTTACAATTAAAAAAATGTTCAAAAACTCGTTTTGGGTCTCGCCATTATATAGGATGGACATTCTGCAATAAAACATCGATTTTTCAGCACTGAGCCATCAATTTTAAATGTTTTTAGACGCCAAAAATGTGAGCCAAAATTTAAAATGTTGAAAAAAATTTTGGGTATGGTTTACATTGTGAACCACGCCAGGAAAAAACGGTGGGTGCACCTCTGTTCTGTGCTCCCGCTTTCATGGCAAATAGTGCGCTTGCCTTCTTATGCGAAATTTCGGCAAATTCTTAAATTCTAGTGGATTATGAACAACGAAATCAAAGTTTTGGTAGTTGGTGAAAGTGGAAGCGGCAAAACTAGCTTTATTCATGCTGTGTTAGGTGAGTTGGCGAAGAGCACGGCAGGCTCGGCCTTTGGATAGTTGGAAGTCCTGGGCCAAAAGCAAAAATGGTGGTCCCAAAAATTTATTGTTCATTTTTAGTAACATTTTTTTCAAAATTGCAAGATTTCACTCCCATACATTATGGTAAGCACTTACCTTATTTCTACAAAATGTTTTCAATCAAAAATTACATAAAAGTAATTTTATGAGATTTTATATTTGAAAATTCTTGTATCATTTCAGAATAATCCAATGAAGCAGCTGTATCTCGTTCAATCGAGATTAAGGCTAAACTATTCAAGCGTTCTTGCGTCATTGTTGAACGTAAATAGGTTTAAATCAATTTGAATTTTGAGTAACTTCGTTCACCAGATGCAACAGTAATTAGAATAGTCAATAGAATTCGTAATGCCACTGATACGGTAGGAAGCGTATCAACAAATTGTTTTCATAAATGAATTTTAGGCTATCAATTGCTGTGGTTTTCGATGGGATAAGATTGATGAACATTTTCAATTCATTACAAAGATCATTCGGATCAATATCTGCTGAGCCAGTAAAGTTTTTTTAAAAAATAATCCAGGTGGTGGCCCTGGGCCATGGCCCAGTTGGCCCAGCCCTAAGGCCGGCCCTGAGCACGGCTAAAGTTCAGAATATGGGTTTCGTCAGAAATTAGCAAAAATCATTTTCTAAACTTCGGATTTTTTACTTAACTTGCAAAAAAATGAAAAGAAGACACGGAAACAATTTTCATGAAAATTCATCCAATATTGAGGGGCTAAAGGGCCTTAAAGTTAACAATTCAACAGTGCTTTAGAATAGACAGTTTGACATTAATCCTTGAAGTCAGTTTTCTCTTTATTTTTTTCTTATGCGACTTAATTTTAGATAAAATAGAACTTTAGGCTGCTTAGGTCGGTATTACTCCCGCATAGGTCGATATCACCCGCTTAAGTCGACTTTAAGGCGTTCGAGTGAAAAGTTGCATGAATTTCCATATTACATTAAAAAAATTTTTAAGGGAAAGGATCAGTAAATTCGACCTCAGCATATTGTATATAACACAAGAAATTGTTGGCAAAAAACAATAAAAACATTAATTTCACAAATTAGTGCTTATTCACGAAAAACACGAAAATTGCAGTAAGATTCAAAATATTTTGGAAAATTATGGCCAGTTTTGAAAGCGACTTGTTTTCCGCGCCTTTTTTCGATTTCAGCATGTTTCGTAAAATATCCGGAGTTTTTTAACCCCTTTTTTACAGATTTGTGACGGACGGAACCCCTATTCCGCATTTTTAAGAACACTTCATCTTCACTAGATTAGGTGGATATTTTTCTACATTTGCGACATACCAGGATTCAGCGAACGACCGGGCCCAAAAAAACTGGGCCCGGGCCTGGGCTTCAAATTTTTCACCAGGCCCTAGCCCGGGCCTTATGTTTACTAATTATATGAAGCAGTTTGTTAATATAAGTCAACATTTTTTAGCGCTCCGCGCAGAGTCATTTATTTCTGTATTGCTTTTTTGACATGTATCAGAATTGAATACGTATGTATAGTGCTGGCCTCTAAAAAACCATTTTCGTGTTTTTGGCTTATAACTTCAGAACAAATAGCATTGAAGAAGTCAACAAACACCTATTTTTGACAGCTGCCCTAGGCCTATAACTTGCTGCATGGAAGAATTTTTAAGCGCCATATTTCATAGCAAGCTTGCATGAAATACGAAATTTTGAATAAAAACCACTTTTTCCTAAAAAACCATGGGAAATAAAAACCACCCCCAAAATGTTATGCGAAGTGCATGGTTTGCAGCGTAAAACAGTTAGTTGACCTTAAATGATCAAATTTTTTAAAAGAATTCATTTTTTACGATATTTTCGTTCATTTTGTCATATTTATATAAAAATCAATAATTTTTTCTGAATTCCATCAAAAGTTCTATAAATTTCACAAATAAAGTCTTCAAGTGATAAAGACGACTCTAGGTAAGACTCTTCTACACCCTCTGCAAGAAATCAGTGCAAAATTATGCAACTTGATGAAAAGTAATTTCGTTGCCATGGCAACGTATACTTAGCATTGGTCTTTTTTTAGGTTACAGTGGTTTTTTTAGGTTAAAATCGAACTTTTTTGGCAGTTTTTGGGGTGATTCTTATTTTTTGTGAAAAATAAATATCAGGCATCATGAAAGGTGCTACGAGGCAAATTCCTGCTAAGTTTTGTAAAAATTGGCGCTGGTTTTTTAGGTTTTAAATGGTTTTTTTAGGTTTGACTTTGAAGGTATACTGTAGCTATGTGGATGACATAGGAGAACTAAATTTTTTCTGACATTAGTCTGCAAGGGAGCCTAACGTGAAAACATAAAAGATTCAAGCTAATATGAATACGGGTAGAAATACTCGACCTCAAAAATGCTTTAAAAAATCATAAAAATGGCAATTTTTAGGAACTTTTCGACAAATTTATATCTCAAGTTTCTGAATGATCCGGAAAGCGACCAGGGGTCAGTTGTAATCCTCACGGCATAGCTTGTTCGCCAGTATAATATCATCAGTCATCTTTTGGTTATGGAAAAAAGGGGTAGTTTTTTTTAGGTTACAAATCGACTGGTTTTTTTAGAGGCCAGCACTATATATAATGAACAACTAAAAAACCTTAGCGGAGCTGAGCTTGAATGAAATATTGATAAATCATTATCGTGAATGTTTTGAACGGCATAATATTTTGTATACGATTAAACAGAGTCATTTCTTAATTATTTTCTTTCTCTAGTGTATGGAGCACGCTAAGAAACGCTTTATTTTTGCCTGACTATTAGTAGTTATCAAAATATCTGACTTTGAAATCTTCGTCTCCGAATTCTGAAGACCACGTTCGTACCTGCAACAATGAGCATGACTATGACGATAGTGCACAACTAGTGATCGACCGGGGCGACTTTTTTGGCTGGGGCCGGGACTGAAAAATCCCCAGCCGGAGCCGGGTAGTACAGGGTATAATATCCTATATTATGTAGTGTATGAGTATAACAGTATGTCGTATACTCAACATTATATAGTAAACATATGTATTCAAACTAAACAGGTATGCATAGTGTAGTGACAGTCAACATGCGGTTTTTTGCTTAGCAAGCAATGGTTAAATATTGTTATTGAATAATGCGCTAGCAATGATCAATGGTTCCGTCGTCCAACTTTCCGAATAAAATGTGATTGTTCTGGTTCAAAACGTGGTTGTCCAATTACCAAGCTGAAAATTGCTTTCCATGGTTTGAAAAATGGTTATCCAGCTTTGAGAACTGGTTAGTTTGGCCCAGAAAACGGTCGTCCAAGTCCAAAAATCGGTTCGTCTGGTTCTAAGAAAGTGGTTGCTTAGCTTAAAACGTCGTTGTCTAGGTTCAAAAATTGGATTTTTAGGTTTTACAGTACAAAACATCCTCGTCCAAATGATTCCTTCTCTTCGTCTTAGTTTTGATTACTATTAACGGGCAGAAACAGGGTATTGCCCTGATGTGCTTTTAATACAACTCAAGTTCAGCTGCATTGCTAAATTACGTTTTTGTTACTGTTCACGATTATCAAACATATTTTCTGATTCTGAAACATTTCCTGTGCAGGTCATCGCTTCCATCATTCTAAGGTATTAAATCTATTAGCTCTAAATTTTGAGAAGATGAAATTTAAGCGAGTTTTTATTAGATTTGATCATTACCCGCTAAGTGGAAAAGACCACGCTTAAGAGACGACATTTACATTTTGATATAAACTAATTCAATAGTTTGGACTTAGCCTTGACAAAGTGAGTGAAATTTCGCTTTTTTGAAAGACTGCGTGGGCGATTCGTCTGAATATTACTTGCTTTTGCTGCATTTCAGTCCAAATGTTCATGCTGAATGAACAAAATTCTAGCTCATTAATATGATCACATAAAATCGTGAAACTTTGAGTTTTTTCAGCTCGTAAATATGACCTCAAGTACTTGCGCTTTCATGCTTCCAAGCTCGGACCCGGTTTGTTTGATTCTCCTGTGCATTGGCAAATCAAATGCCAAATGACACTGACTCAGGATACTGATTGATTATAAAACCTTTATCTTAGAACAGGTGCGCCAAATTCTTGAGAAAACCAAATTGACCGTTTCAGTCATTCTTAGGCAATCATTCAATGTTCAGCTTAAGCTAATGAACAATGATCATTAGCCGAACTAAAAACTAAAAAAATAGAGTGAATTTTCCCTGGCCCCCGGTCGTTTTTGAGACTTGCCGGGGCTGAGGGAGACCGAAAATGGCCGTGGATAGCCGGAGCCGGGGCCCCGGTCGATCACTATGCACAACATCAAATTAATAGTAGATTGATAGATTAAACAAACGAAAATTAATCATGATGGATCCTGATCCAAGAGCGGAAGTTGTGAAAATTAAGATGCAGATCGAAACTTATAAAAGTTAGGATTCGAATTAGGAAAGTACGAAAATAAGGATCCGGATTCGGATAAAGTAAAATTGAGGATTCGTTTCATCATAACACGTAGGCCTTTCTATGTCGAAAATGCAATCTTGTATAACAAAAATATGCAAGCAGTGCTAAAGATATATCATTACAAAAGCTACCATACAATCATACGAAGCCCAGATTTTCTAGTGGTAATTACTTACCTAAAACATAAAGGAAATTCTGATTTTGTGCAAAATGTGTAGAAAATGCAAAAACTTAAAATTATTTCTGTTGAAGAGACTCGGGTTAGTCGTCGTAAACACGTTGCGTTACTTAGTTTTTTTGTAGCATATTTTCCGGTTTTATCTTCTGCTCTATTTGTGCCTATACACAATTGGTTGACCTTTTGCTTGATGATAGACTTTTGAAAAGAGGTAAGCCGCGTTATTATTCAAATATATATATTTTCTCAGGCACGCCGCTAAAAAATCCTCCTTGTACGGTCGGTTGCATAGTTGAACCTCTACTTCATACAGTGAGGGCTGGAACTCCCGAAGAACGAACTTGTTTCGTAGAATTATGGGACATAGGCGGCTCCCAGTGCCACAGTAATAGCCGCAGCGTCTTTTACAATAAGTTTTTTTAAGCTGCTTTACCTAATTAGTTATGATTGATTCTTAATGAAGGAAAAATTTAACAACATCGGAAAATCGATTTGTGACCTTATTTCATGCTATTTTTTAAATTTTTATGTGCATTTAATATATGCCTAATGTGATACTTAGTTTAATTATAAAAATTGTATATTAATTTTTAAGGCAAACAAATCGAGAACTGGGTCCAGTTGCAGATAGCTCTTAGGAGTTCTTGAGTTTAGGATAGGAGCTAGGAGTAAATTGGGTTGCACACATAGGTGAGCAGCACCGAAATTCTGGGGAAGGGGGAGGGGGTGAAAAAATTTCTGGGGGGTGAAAAATTTTCAAAGGTCAAAAATGGTCTTAAAAGTGGTTGTATGGCGGAAAAACATTATTTTTTGACGTTTCTCATCGAGCACTATCTAATGGCATCAAAAAATTGCTAAAAAAGCAAAAAAATTTCTGGGGGGGGGTATTTCAACTTCTGGGGGGAAGCACACCCCCCAAACCCCCCTCCCACGCCCATGTGTGGGCACATGCTTTGAGTTATTTATTAATTGTTTAGGATCTCTGTGTACAGCTAGGAGCACAGAATCATATTTTCTAGGATTATAGTTTACTCTTTCCTAGGCTACTAGCTCCTAAACTCCGAGACATGTGGAATTAGGCGCTGTAGTGTTGATGATCACCATAGGTGGGCAGCACCAAAATTCTGGGGTGCAAGCTTTTTTAAAGGTCAGAAAATGGCCTTTAAAATGGTGGTATGGCGAAAAAACACAATTTTTTCAACGTTTCTCATCTAGCACTATCCATTGGCAGCGAAAAATTGCGAAAAAAACAGGAAAAAATTTTCAAAATTTTAATTTGGGCGGAAGGGATTTTGGTTTTTTTCGGGGAGGGGGGGTATTTTAGTTTCTCGGGGATGCGTACCTCCCTAACCCCCACGCCCAGATGTGGTGATCGCCTAATCGATGGGGTTCACCATAAATTCAGGGTTTAGTATCTCTGACTCTAGGGTATAGTTTCGCAGGGCAAGGATAGCCGGAGTGGCTTAAATTCAAGAATGGTTATATACATATATTGACAGCATGGTGATTTTTTGGTGAGTAATACCCAAAACTTTTAAAGATCCTTTTTGAGCTCTAAAAACGATGGATGTGCGTCAAAAACACTATTTTTTGGTGGTTGTGACGATGCTCTTTCTTTTTAGAATATAATGACAAAAAGTTTTGAAAGCTGTATTAAAACAATTGGGTACATAAATTGAACGTAATATACTTAACAGTGAGTATGCAAATAGCTTGAAGCGCCAAAATTTCGATACTTTTGATCTAAAAGATTGCTAAAACGCTTAAAACAACTCCTTTTCCCTGATTTTTTTAAAAATAAAAAAATTTGGGGGTGAAAAAGTCTTGCAGGGGTGAAAAAGTCATCTTTGGTCATTAATAATAATAATAATAATAATAATAATAATAATAATAATAATAATAATAATAATAATAATAATGATGATGATGATGATGATGATGATGATGATGATGATGATGATAATGATGATGATGATGATGATGATGATGATGATGATGATGATGATGATGATGATGATGATGATGATGATGATGATGATAATAATAATAATAATAATAATAATTTATTAATAAATAGTGTTTGTATGCTTTTTCGCTATTTTAAATGCTGCTGAGATGATGCTTTAAATTTAAAAATGCAATTTATGTAGCGAACCAATTTTTTCCATTATTTTATGCAAATAATTCAAATTGAAAACTGATGTGTAATAAACGTTTTACTTTCTATAAATCGTAAATTCGCTGGTGAGATTAATAAAAAATTTTAATAATTGAGCTTGATTTTTCTACACCTAGCTCAATGATTATTATGCAACACCTTGCGTTTTCCCAAAATCGTCAAAATTTTAGGTGGGATATGATAGCTTCTTTCTCACCCCTCTGCTCATCTGTGGTCTGTCTCTTGAGAGCTTTTTTGAACAAAAGTCGTCATTAAAATGTTAACTAATAAATCATAGAATAGCGCAAAAGTAAGCATATAGTTGACAGTTTCTTGTCGTTTTAACGTACTTCTGCGTCACGGAAAAGTTTTCCTTCGGCTTTAAGGCGTTAAAACTCTAAGCCTTTCCTACGTGAATATCAGACCAGTGTCTAAATTATGGGCATTTCAATATCAATATGTGGAAAATCAACAAATTACTTGTCGCTATGATTGCGGTTTCGAGGTTTTGAACTCCCCGTCTCCCTCATTCATTTTTATATTTCTGCAGTCAGACATAGACAGAGCTAAACTTACGGCTGTACAAAGATTTACGTACCTACATTTCTCGCTACGAAATTTGAACAATTAATAGTCCCTAAAGTTATCATAAGAATTGAGTTGTCTTTTGTTATAACATAGAACTTCGTCGAATTAAGCACAGCAATGCAAACGATATGATGACGTTTTGTGTCATAAAAAAGGCAGCAAATTTCCTAAGAGAACTTTAAAAAGTGTTAATCATCTATGTACAGCATAGGAATTTCGGAGGTCAGACCCAAAAATTTGTCTAAAAGTTCCTATTAAAGCTAAGAACGATGGATACACGTCAAAAACATTGTTTTTGACGTTTTGGACAATGCTCGTTCTTGCTAGGACATGAAAACAGAGAGATTTCAGGAAAAGTTTAAAAAATCTAGTAAATTGGACAAAATTCAGTGAACAAATGTGTAAATGGCGCTAAGCGCCGAAAATTTGAGACTTTCGAGCCAAAAATGAACTAAAAACGCTTAAGAAGACATTCTACAATTTTCACAAAAAAGCAACAGTTCTGGGAGGGTCGTCTTGTAGCCACTCGTGAGCATGGGGGAGGGACGGTTGGGGTATGCACCCCCTCCCAGAAGACCGAATACTACTAACCCAACCCCAAAAAGGAAATATCACCCCAGAATTCAGTTTTAGAGAAATTTTTGTCTTTTTCGCGATTTTTTTATGCCAATGGATAGTGCTCGATGAAAAACGTTGAAAAATGGTGTTTTTTCCGCCATACCATAATTTTTAAGACCATTTCTTGACCTTTAAAAAATCTTGCACCCCCTCCCCAATATTTTGGTGCTGCCCACCTATGGTCGTAGCCATCGTAGCCATTTTGTAGAGAGTCAGTGTGGGAGGGTTTCAAAGCCTCTCATAGAACGCTTATGGTGTAAATTGTTCAAATTTCGTGCGGTTGCTGTATGCAAAAAAGGCCAAAAAATTGATCTAGCGGCTCAAACAATTTTTTTGACGCTTCTCTTAGAAAAATTTGTCAAAAATGAATTCTAGAGTCTGCAGTAATTTTTTTAGTAACCCAAAATCCACTAACCCACTCACATGCTAGCCCCAATAGTTTTGTACAAAAATCCCTAAAATATTACAATAATTACGATGGAATAATACTCGTGCATGATTTAACGAATAGGCGAACGGCCGAATGCCTAAGCCAGTGGTTAGCTCAAATTTTAGACGAATCGCCTATTTGTTTCGGGAGAAGAAAAGTGCCCAATACGGCTATCGCTTTTGACAAGGAATGCTTTTTCGCTCAACAAAAACCAGTTTTGATTGTTGGTACCAAACTGGATATTCTTAGCCATGCAAGTGTGTGAGACCGTATAGATGCGCTATTCATACAAATTGCCAAAAAGACATTGAGATGCAATTGTTGGCTGGCCTTAAATTTATAGTCGAGGCACCGATTCCCTTCTTTTCTCTAATCCGAATTCTATGTCGCCTAGCCTGAAATTTCCTTGTCTTGATTTCATGGTCGTCAATGGACCAAGACACGGTTTTTTTTGTATTCGGCAAAGATTTTTCGCGATGTACAAAGACTTTTGGGGGACCGTCTTTGTACATGTACAAAGATTTTTCGGAAGACAAAAACTGCAAAACAAGGTTCGAAATTCGCAAAAATTCTTGGCGCTCCGCGCCGAAATGAGCAATTGTGTGTTCTATATATCTTTATAATTTCAGAAATTGCATTTTGAAAGGAAAAATGCCAAATTTTTTGGCGCTTCGCGCCGTTTTGAGACGATTATTACTGATTTTTGCCCTCAGAAACCTAGAAATTGCTAAAATACGTAACCAAAGGTCGAACAACTCTGTTTTTGCCACACTAAAATCGCTACTGTACCATATTATAGTACCCAAAAATTTGTGTGTACAAAATGTCAAAGACTTAGGGACCATCTTTGTACATGTACAAACGGACCTTGTACAAAACAAAAAAACACTGCCAAGAACCCAAATGCAGCGTTCTGTCTGACCATTTAATTTTATTATTTATTCTGTTAATTAATTCATATTTTACTTATTTATTTAACCAAACCATTTTCTAATGTTCCTTTGCTCTTCTTCAAGATGTAATCGCTGAAATCGAGTCGAAAAAAATTATGGAATTCTGTAGATTCAGCTAATTTAAGGGTGATCTGTCAGGTTCAGAAGCAGTCCGGAAATACATGGACGAACCGGGTCCGGGTCGGGATCAATGGGAAGACCTGCCAGTGTCAGTGGAAATTTTAGAAATTGTTCAAATCGAAGAAAAAATGATCGAAATATGCGACATAACTCTAAAACCAATTAATTAGTCAATAAATTAGAAAAAGAAAGACGAAGCTAGGAAAATATGTACGTGGAAATGATCTGGAAATTAACTAATCAACTAGTAATCAATAACCAAACAAATAACCAATAATTAGCCTATCAACCATTAAGCAGCCAACCAAGCAACCAATTTGTATAAAAAGACGATTAGCCAAAAAAATTGGACAGCTGCTATCAATGGGAAGACTGGCCTCTGTCCATGTCCACCTTACGTATGTTGATGGTCAACGGAAGTTGAGTTGACTGCCTGTAATTCCCAGAAATTTAAATTTTTTGATCTAATAATCGAATTTTCGTGAAATATTAATATATTTCAGTATTTTTCAGTTGAGTTCATAAGTGTTATAAACAATAAAACGCACATTGGTTTTCTACTGTTAAGCTTCATTTGAGCTCTAGATACTAATAATATTGCGACATGTTAGCTACAGCTACATATTTAGGTGCGTGCATGTTGTCTAAATATTTTGTTGAATGGGGGACAAGCTACTATGAAACCGCTTGCACTTATTTGTAAAAGTGTTTATTTTAGTTCTATCCACGCGTGGGTCTTTGGGGGGAGGGTCTGGCTGGACCCCTCGAGAATCTGGAATATCCCCGATTTCGCCTATCGGACCCCCCAATTCGATTGCTACTCACACATGTAAGAGGGGGCTGGGGGATCCCTTATCGCCCCTCAAAGCCGTAAAATTGTTGACCCCTGATTTTCGGAAAAAATTGCATTTTTTGGCCGTTTTTGACAAAAAATAAGAGGTCATTTATCGTCCACCCCTAAAACTGGCCAGGGTTTTCCAACCAAAATTTCGAGCCGTTGCATGTAAAAAGCTTTTGTAGAGGAGTATTATTAATATGTGAAAAATCAAAAAGCTTAGAAGCTTAGTGGGAAGTTTATATGATCTTGGAGGTTGTGGTGGTTTTCACCCCCACCCCAGGAAAATTTTTACCCCCCCCCTCAGTATTTTTTGTACAAGGTCCATTTGTACACGTACAAAGATGGTCCCCGAAAGTCTTTGTACATTTTGTACATGCAAATTTTTGTGAACTTTAATATAGTACAGGGTGTCACGAAATGATAGCCCCCTCGAAAAATCGACTTACATCTGCGATAGGAAAAATTTAAATCCACCATCTTGTAGAGCATTCATTTCTGCGTCGGATAGTGTGTAAACTGGAAATTATTCTACAATTAATCACATTACAATCACATTACATTAAATTAGACAGAAACTTCTAATTTTTCCAATTTTGCGAGTAACAAAATGAGTTTCGATTCTGAACAAGCGTGCTCGGTGGACAGAATTCGGGCGACAGCTTTTTATGAAGCAAAAAAAGCTGGTGCGGACTTTATTACGAGAAAATGGGTCGCCAATCAATTAAGTCGATCTGGAGATTTTGTGAAAAGAAATTGGGAGAAGAAACCAATGGAATGTTTCTCCGATTTCTCGAACTGTGGACGACCACCAAGTTTGTCCCAAGAATCGAAGGCTATTATTGAATCAAATACCGGTTTACAGCGAAAATCGTGCCGAGCTTTATCAAGTGAAATCATGGCGAAACGACGAAAAACACATTCCAAAATGTCAGTGCAGCGGTTTTTACGAAAAGAAGGATACCAACCATTTCATGTCATTGCAAAACCACTTTAAACAAAATTGAATCGAGAAAATCGATTATTCTTGGCCGATTACTCGAAGAATTTGGATGAAGAAGAATTTCACCATTATGCATTTTCTGACGAGTTTTTTATTTATTTATTCAATCCGTAAGCCGAATCACCAAAACGACCGAATTTGGGCAGTGAATTTTGAAGAAATTGAAGAAATGGTACATTATAGAGCAGTTGTCCACAATCCAACCTGCATAGGACTATTCATTTTATTCACAGCGAAACGTATGATGTGGGTGATTAAAGAAAAAGGACAATCGTGGGATGGAGAATATTTTCGTCAAACGGTATTAGCCGAAAACGTTATTCCATTTTTGAACGATCCAGAAAACGTTTTGGTCATTGGAGAAACAACTTTTGTTCACGATCGTGCTCCTTGCATGAAAGCTAACAAAACTCAAACTTTTCTGAAAAGTAAGGGAATTCAGTTCTGGGGCAACGACATTTGGCCTGGCAATAGTCCAGATTTGAACCCGACTGAGAATCTCGGTGAAATTGTGAAAGACAAAGTTGAAAAGCTCATGCACATGGAATCCGGGATTGGCCGCTATTCTTGGGAAACGTTATCAAAAAATTTAAGTACGGTATTAACTGAATAAGAATATGATACGGAATTATTTGAAAGTCTGTTATGTTCGATGCCCGAACGTTCAAGGCAGGTCCGTGAGGCTGATGGTGGTCATACGAATTTTTGAATTGATGCAAAGTTGTGAAAATCGAAAATTTAGAGTATGTCTTGTGTCTGATCAATAAAAATTTAAACTCGTGGAGATCGTGTTATGAAAAAATCATCATTCGATGTAGAATGCTCTACAAGGCATTACTTATGAATTTTTTCTATCGCAAGTGTAAGTCGATTTTTGGAGGGGGCTATCATTTCGTGACAATTTGAAAAAATTTTTGTACAGTAGCGATTTTAGCGTGGTAAATTAAGTTTTCCATCTTTGGTAGTGTATTTTAGCTAATTTTTGGGTTTTTGACGCCAAAAATTACTAAAAATTGTCTGAAAACGGCGCGAAGCGCCGAAAAATTTGATATTTTTCCATTCTAAATGCAAATTCTGCCATCTTAAAGATATGTAGGACAAACAATACTCATTTCGGCGCGAAGCACCGAAAATTTTTGGGAATTTCACACCTTTTTACACTTTTTGTCTTCCCAAAAATCTTTGTACATTTTGTACACACAAATTTTTGAGTACTATAATATGGTACAGTAGCGATTTTAGTGTGGTAATAACAGAGTTGTTCGACTTTTGGTAGTGTAATTTAGCTAATTTCTGGATCTTTCAGGGCAAAAATCACTAAGAATCGCTTTAAAACGGCGCGAAGCGCCGAAAAATTTGACATATCTCTTTTTGAAATACAATCTCTGCCATTATAAAGATATATAGAACACACAATTACTCATTTCGGAAAATTGTTGCGACTTTTGGACCTTTTTTGCAATTTTTGTCTTCCCAAAAATCTTTGTACATGTACAAAGATGGTCCCAAAAGTCTTTGTACATCGGGAATATTTGCCGAGTACAAAAAAACAGTGCCCCCTCCCCCAGAAATTTTTCACCCCTCCCCTCAGAGTTCTCAATGCTTCGGAAGTTCCCAAAAATTTTCTAAAAATTCGTAAAAAAGGTGCTTTCTTAAGCGTTTTTAGCTGTCTATTTACTTAAAATTGTCGAATTTTCGGCGCTTTTTTCGTTTTTTCGCAAATTTTTGATGGCAATGGATAGTGCTCAATGAGAAACGTTGAAAAATGGTGTTTTTCGCCATATCACCATTTTTAAGGCCAGTTTTTTTGAAAAATCTTGCACACCCACCCCTCCCCCCAGAACATTGGTGCCGCCCACCTATGCTCATAGGCATAGGTGGGCGGCACCAAACTTCTGGGGGAGGGTGCAAGATTTTTCAAAGGTCGAAAAATGGCCTTAAAATGGTGGTATGGCGAAAAACACCATTTTTCAACGTTTCTCATCGAGCACTATCCATTGGCATCAAAGAATTGCGAGGAAAAAAACGGAAAAACGGAAAAAATTTCAAAAATTGAATTCTGGGTTGTATTTTGGTTTCTGGGGGGGATTTTGATTTCTCGGGGGGGGGGGTGCATACCCCCAAACCCAGGTATGCTCATAGGTGCGCAAGGTCGATTTTTCAGGGGGTTGAAAACCGAAAATTGTAGATAGTTATGTGCTTCGTAAAAACGGTTCTCTAGCGAAAAACGATGGTATCGCTTTAAAACAATCGTTTTTGAGCATTTTTAGCTAATAAATAGTCTTTTTGTACTCACAAACAGCTATATAACCATTTTGTACCAAACGGCTATTTAGCTCTTTTTGAAGTCGATAAAATAGCTAGTATCTTTTTAAAACTCAGAAAAGACAATCATGGGTTGTTAATCATTATAATAACGTTACTTGCTGGATAATGAAGCGTTCTTCTTGAAACTTTGGTAGAATAAGTACTTTTCACATTGAAAGAATGTTTTGATTTTTCCCGTCGAAGCGAAAAATTAGAAATAACGTTAATTTCGTTTTTTGACCTTAAAATTAATGCCAGTGGATTTTAAACAGCATTTTTAGCTTTAGCACAAAATTCTCTACCAGAATGTGTAAAGAATACAAAAATTTACGAAGAATTTACGTTAACCTTTAACAACGCTTCTATATAGCATTTCTGAGCTCAAAAAAGACTATATAGCTAGTTTCTGAGCCCGAAAAGGCTATATAGCTAATTTTCTGAGCCCAACAACGGCCATATAGCAATGGTTTTTCGGCCGAAATAGCTGTATAACTATCAGTTTTTCGAAGCTCAGAGGGGAGTAATACTCCCTCACCATTAGAGCTGCACACTTTGCAAAATTTACTACCCGGGTACCCGGCTATTTCATTACCTGGTACCCGGGTAATTCGGGTACCCGGGTACCCGGGTAGGACCTTAGATAAAAGAGAATGCAGTGAACATCGTTTATTTACGGTTGACAGTGAGGTCTAGGGCAAAGTGATATTTAAGCAGTAAAATTACTGAAAAATTAATGCAAGATTAAATAGAATCAAGGCTTCAATCTGAAGAATTCGTATGCATTTAATGAAATTTAAGTCATTTTCATAATTCAAAGCAAAAAATTGTGAAGCAGGTTTTGTATCTTCATAGCGTCATTAAAACATTTGCAGCAGAAAACACATTGACGTAAAGCAATTTCGAAATCAACCGGAAATGAAAATTTATTCAAAAACAAGTCTAAGTCTATCTGGAGCTGACTGCAGAGACGTAGTCAGAATTTTGGTTCGGGGGGCATAAACATTTTCATGTAGAATTTACGGCCTTTCTATTGACAAATAGTTCGGAATTCATAAGTGGCGCAAAGCGCCAAGAAATTTAGTCATTTTTTCCACCCTTAACAGTTTGTAGCTCTGTGAATACTAATAATCTGATAGAGCAGAAAATTATCAAATTTGTACCAAACAGTTTTGACAATTCAAGCTTCTAACAAGAAAACTGAATTACGAACTTTGACTGAAGATATTTTGAGTGATTCAGGCTTTTAAACGCAATGCTGGAGCTTTACAAAAAGAAAGAACAGTAACTGGCGGCGCTATGCGCCGGAAAATTTTGACTTTTTGCACATTAAACCCAATTTATACCGCTTAAATCATACAAAACAGACAAATTAATGCCGGCGCGAAACGCCGGAAATTTTTAGAAATTCCTAACCCTTTTACCTGGCTTGTTCTCCCTAAAATCTCGTTGCACATGTACAACGAGATTTTATGGCTGCGGGACGTCTAAAATGGCGAGCGGGATCCGGGGCAGAGTCCCGGAAAATTTTGTAAAAAAGCATTTTAATGTTAAATAGTAACATTAAAATTTTCGCAAAATCGGCCAAATCTCGGTTCGGGAGCAAGCTCAAAAACACTTGAAATTGATGAACTCCTACATTGCAAAAACTGATCTGAAATGCGTTTTTCGACCTCTGCTGGGTACATAGCGCAGCAACGGGTCGCCGCCAATAAGATATAGGAAGATGTGTCCATGAAAAGTTTCTTCTTACCGTTTTCAGGCCCATTTGTGGCCTTCTAATTAACAAAATGCAGTTCGTAGAACAAGAAATGCGCAAAAACATAAGAAAATTTGGCCATTCCTTCCAATTAAAAAGGATTATGTGTCCTTGTAAAGAAAGATAAAGGAAACAACGAATAGACAAACTGGTACACAAAAGACAAACAAAGCAGAGAATAGACAAACTGGTTCGCAATAATTTTCGCACTTTTACTATCATGCTCAACAAACATGCGCAGTTTCATTCAACGAACAAATAGTGCATTAAATTACTAAAGTGATGTGAAGTGCTGGATTATTTTAGCTGATTCAAGCTTTTAAATTTGTTGGATCTATATAGCAATAAATAATAATGACTCGGCGCGGAAAATTTTGAAGTTTTTACCTTTTTGAACTTAGTTTTCTGGACATACATCATAACAAAAAAATCAGCAATATTTCTAAAAATTTCGGGGGCAGGTACCTCAATGCCCCCCTGGCTACGCCTATGGCTGACTGCATTTGGAACATCGACAGGCTTTGAATAAGGTCTAACTAAAACAGTTGCGCGCACGATGTGAATAAAATTTGCAGTTTAAATTTATATAATGGCCACTGAAGTGAATGATTATAAAAAAAGCGTCGCTAACAGATAATTTCTTGTTTAAATTTGTTAACAATGAAGAATAAGAAGAATTCGGCACAAATAAAATAATGTAACTAAAGAGCTGAATAATGGAATATGCCTAGACCGTATGCGCGATATATTGTGATAATAGGAAATATTAACAGACTCGCTTATTTAACATTTTACGGTTGATTCTATCAAATCACATTTACATTGTGATTCAGTCGCACTTTAGAAGCAATATGTTTCTAGCTTTCTAATTCAATTCTTAGAACATATTGCATAAGTGCAGTGCTAATTTTCCATTTTATATTAGGGGATTCGGGTACCCGGGTAGTAAAATTATTTTTCTACCCGGGTACCCGTTCGGTACCCGCGTGCAGCTCTACTCACCATTGGTGGGCGGCACCAAAGTTCTGAGGGGTGTGTGCAAGAAAAATGGCTTTAAAAATGGTGGTATGGCGAAATAAATACCATTTTTCAACGTTTCTCATTGTTGAATTGATTAACGGAAAAAAACGAAAAATTTCAAACATCGAATTATGGGGGTATTTTGGTTTACTGTTGCTTTTTGTTTAGCTTAATCTTTATTGTTAAGCATCCGCTTGTGTAAACCAAAGTCCTTGTTTGCTGATTAATTCAACGCCATCGAGTCAATAATTCGAGAAGCAGATTAGCCGCTGACTTGGGTGCTGAAGAAATTTCCGTTAATTGTTTGACGCCAATACGAGTCAGCATGAATAGCAGACTGCGCGTTGAGAAGTTTTTTGACAAAATTTTCTCTCCTTTGCACGAAAGGACATTATTATCCTCCAACAATCCTATTCGCCTAGCC
This sequence comes from Mermis nigrescens, assembly GCA_036768485.1. Taxonomy (NCBI): domain Eukaryota; kingdom Metazoa; phylum Nematoda; class Enoplea; order Mermithida; family Mermithidae; genus Mermis; species Mermis nigrescens. The sequence goes on from JAVLUZ010000157.1 coordinate 20,181,454, forward strand.
TCTTTGTATGAAAGGAAGCGACTTTGATTACTATTCGTTTATTTTATTTATATTCACTGTTTTCATGAAATAAAATCCACCCTGTCTAATAAGCTCCTTTAACACTTCTTAGCCTTGAAGTATTTCCATGTCTTACCTCTTTGTCGCATTCGTGGATAATTCAAGCCTGCATAAACAAAAATGGTTCAAATATGATTCATTAGTAATCGTATTTGGGCAGCAGCCGAATTCTGGAGGGTTTGGGTGGTGTAAGCTAGCAAGATTCCAAACAACGTGCTAAAAATTAGAGTCTAACTTCCACGCCCGCGTGTGTAAGTAAAGCATGTACAGTTTCCGAGACACAATTAACGTCTTGAAACCGGTTTACTTTCCAATCAGCTGATTTTTTGGCGGGTAAGAATAAAGCGTGTTGGCCACAGTAAAGTACGAGTAGAAATTGATTAATTGGTCGACAGCAACTGTTCGATGCAGGGCTGTAGAAAGTACTAGGGCGAAGAGCATCAATCTTAACCGCCGGAAAATCAACTGGTGGAAAACTAAACCGGTGGTGATCATAAATGCACAGCATGGGAATTCTGGGGGGAGTGAGATTATAAAGTGCCTTTTTGGGTCCAAAAATGGTAGGTACACGTCAAAAACATCGTTTTTCAGCGTTTCTGACGCTCTATCTTTCTAGAGCATAAAAACAAAATCATTTCGAAAAAAATCAGGACAAAACATGAGTACAACGGCGCGAAGCGTCTAAAATTTGGCACTTTTGCGCAAATAGATAGCTAAGAACGCTTAAAAAGCATCTTTTCTACAAATCTTTGAGGACTTTCAAAAAAATCGCCAATTCTGTGGGGGGGTGAAAAAATGTTTGCGGGAGGAGGATTGAAAATTTTTCTGCGGGGGATGAAACCGCCTCCCAAGATCATGTATGGTTGTGATGTGAGGGACGTTAATTGTCTGGGATTGATTCGCCAAAATTCAGTAAACCCCGCTCATGAAAATGCTATAATGAAAGCTTGCGAAATCTGGTGAGGTGAGTCAATAGGGCAACCTACTTACATATTTTTCAATGTGCAGTGACAATCACAGGTGGATTTGGACTCTCAGAATTAACTGACTGCTGAAGACCTCTAGAATGAAACTTACGCCTTATTCAGCCCAGACCCCAAGATTTTTAAAATTCTAGCGAATTATAGATTCTTGAGGTAATGCATCATCCTCACGATCCAATGGCGCTGAGATGAAAAATATTTTCAACCACAAATACCCCGATCTTGCGCTGCTCGCACACACTTAGCACAGTTGATGGGTAAATCGCGACCAAAGTCAAAGGATGAAAAACCACAGCCTCATGTTCATGCTTAAAATAAGCAGGAACGTCAGCTCAGATAAAATATTCTACTTTTGACCATGATTTGAAGAAACTCCGTCCGCCGGATTTTCGCTAAAGTCAAAGAAATCAAATGATTTTCGCATGAAATTGTCGAAATTTTAAAATTTTTCGGAATATTTTGCGACAAAAGCGATTTTAAATAAAATCAGACATAAAACGCTGTTTTCCAAGAATTTTTGATTTTTTTTTGAAAAAACGGGTAATCGCCGTACGTGGGCAGCACCGAAATTCTGGGGGTGCAAGATTTTTCAAAGGTCGAAAAAGGACCTTAAAAATGGTGGTATGGCGGAAAAAACACATTTGCAATGTTTCTCATCGAGCACTATCCAATGGCATCAAAAACTTGCGAAAAAAACCAAAAAATTTCCAAAATTGAATTCTGAGGGGGTTATTTTGGTTTCTGTGGGGTATTTTGGTTTTTCGGGGGGGGTTGCATACCCCCACGCCTATGTGTGGTAACCGCCCCTTATGAAAATCCTAGATCCGCCACTAGCAACTTATAATGCCTGGCGCCACGTGCATAAATAGCTAGTGTCGTTACTGCCAATTTTTTATCTATTTATTCACAATATGACAACAGCACTATTACAATACTGTACCAAGCCACAAATGATGACGGTCACGTAATTAGAAAGCAGTGATCGTACAGCATAATACAGAAAGAATTGAATGCGACAGTATATATGCACGCGCAACAATACCCAAACTGCCTATAGTCTATTTCGCATGACCTTGTATTTTTTGAGAATTTTTACTGACAAAAGAGCGATTTAACATAATCATAGAGAAATGTATGTTAACGGAAGGTAATTAAAAATTGTTAAGTTAAAAACCACAAGCTTATGTAAAACAGGAGATAGCTTCAATGTGGATGACAAGGTCGCGAACACTCGCTTTACATTTAAATACACGTAATGCAGCAAACATTCACAATTTTCGGTGCACGCTACTAGCAGACCGGTGTTAATGTCAAACATAATAAGCGTTTCAAACCATACTGTATGCACAACGCCCATAATGGATACTAAATGTCGGACTAGATAAGCTCGAAGCTTAGCCCTCGATCATTTTTTGTAAGTTAGTATCATCATGACTGAGGGCCATACATGGACGTGCCAGGTTTGATGCAGCTCCTTAGAAGTTGAAGATCACTGTAGACCACCCCCCCCCGAAGTTGAAAACCCCAAGCGAATTACTGTAGACCCCCAGAAGTTGAAGACTCCAAGCAGATTACTGTAGACCCCAGAATTCTATGTTTAGTAACATTTTTGGCGATTTGATCCATCCTATTCCCCCAGGATTTTGGTGCTGCCCATGTACGCTCAGGACTGTAAAACCAGCCTACGGCGAAAGCAACAGAACCAAAACGAATTTCACTCGACGATTCGAGTAGTTACATACAAGTGTTACTTATGCATAGTTTAAAACAAGGAGGGTTGTAGCCACACATGGGCGTGGGGGGATCTGGGGGGGGCGTCTGGACCCCCCAGAAACCAAAAGACCCCCCAGAAATCAAAAGACCCCCCAGAAATCAATTTTTGAAATTTTTTTCGTTTTTTTCGCAATTTTTTGATGCCAATGGATAGTGCTTGATGAGAAACGTCGAAAAATGGTGTTTTTATCGCCATATCACCATTTTTAAGGCCATTTTTGACCTTCAAAAAATCTTGGACCCCCCAGAATTTTTCTTGCTGCCCACGTATGGTTGTAGCGCTCGATTGCCGTTCCATCCCTTTTAACAATATTTTGTACGAAAAATCGAGTACCTATCTAGTGATAAATAAGGCTATATAAATCAATAAGATCAAAGCGCACAAGCAAACGTTAAGAACTCGCGACATTTTATCAGATAAGACTTCGGTGCCTAAATACATTGCTGTAGAAAAAAGCGGTACCTAAAACAAAGAAAGACCTGATTACGTCCGGTCAATACTTACTGAGGCATACTTGTAAGCCAGGGAAATCAGCGTGTATCAAGATGTATAATTACTGCCACCTATGTAAAAGCGAACAGTCTATTTTTGCAAATTTCATTTTACGAAACATGCACAGGCTTGTTTCCCGAATCGATGTAAACTAATCAGAAAACTATTTGAACTGGAGCAATGAATGCGTTGCTGCACACATTCAGTCTAAGCCTTAATAAAATTTTATTCGCCAAAATGATGTCTTTGTAGCCAATGTTTCCTCGTATCATAAAAACTGCTTCTTATTCACGTTTAATGAAAGGGCTGCATGTTGGTGAAATAGATGTAAACTACATCACGACAAAAACGTTTTTATAGAAAATTAAAATAAGTGTTACACTTTTTTCAAATTTCTTTACTAAAATTCATTAAGTGCTTTATACATGATGCGCTCAGTATGATCAGAGTGCAGCTTAATACAATCGGTACCTACGCTTCCTTGTAAACTTATTCAGATCGTTGCAATCCTGCCGCAGCGAATCACACTTTACACACCGTGGACTTCGGGACGGCTTACAAAAATGCCACACATGCAAAAACGAAGCGAGCACAAACTTTTATAAACTTTCACACGTCTGGCAGTGACGCAGCTGGATTGGAAAACAATTATGAAAAACAACGAATGAAACAACTGTAAAACAAGCGCGCGTTTTAACAACGGCCGAAAATGCACGTAGATGTTGCATTCGAAAAGTGACTTAAACGTATAAGAACTAACAAAACAATTATTTTACAATCGGCGTCTAGAAGTAATGCGCAAGTTCTCAGAACATCCAGACGACAGACGGACAATGTGGGAAAAGTTACAAAATACTTCTAAACGGTAAAAAAGAAATAACAAGGGAGCGAATTTTCAAACCGGAATTGAATTTCTTCCTCCCCAATTGTGATTTGCATTTCCTACCAGTTATACATCGATTTTATCGTAAACGAACTGGCGCATCACGTACCGCACTTCGATGTCGCGACTCATATAGTAAATAATAAATAAAATACTGCGCGCTAAACAGCAAAATGGTCTGCGCTAAACCGATCTTTGTTTACTCAAAATAATTAATTAGGGATGTAAAATCATATTCCACATACGTCTTTGAATGTTTATAATAACTTGGAATGTTTTAACTGTTTCATATGACGACAAAGAATCAAAGCATATAAATCCGCGAATTCTAATATTCTTATGTCACACTCAAGGGGCCGCAGAATGGTATTTTAAAGCTTTTGCGATGACCCATCGCAGGGTCATTGGTCAAGAACGCACAGGGGCTGGGGGCACACGTGGGCGTGGGGGAGGGGGTTTTGAGGTATGCATCCCTCAGAAGGCCGAACACCCCCAGAATTCAACTACTGAAATTTTTTTGTTTTTTCCGCAATTTTTGATGCCAATGGATAGTGCTCGATTAGAAACGTTGAAAAATTGTCTTTTTCGACATACCATCAGTTTTAAGATCATTTTTTTACCTTTGAAAAATCTTGCATACTCCCCCAGAATTTTGGTGGTGCCCACCTATGGCTGAGGGTCTGAAACCCCCAGAATCCGGCGGACCTCCTCCCTACCAGAATTGAATTTAGGGTGCTAGTTTTGGCAATTTTGCCCCATCGGACCCCCAAAATTCGGTCGCTGCTCATATATAGTCAAGAGACAGACACCTTATTCTTCACGCTTCTTTTTTCTCGCTAACCATCGTTATCGACTAAATGCAAGATAAGCAGGACAGCATTTTTACGCCTAGAAAAGCAACTCTACGGAAATTTTTTCGACGTATGAGACCGTTTAGCCTGAATTTAATGCTTTTGGGTTCGAATAGGTATTTTTGAGACGATTTCTACACTAAAATGACCGTTTTAAGTTCCTTCAACCTTTAAAAAAATTTTTAGGGTTAACCCACAAAATCCTCATGCTGTATATACACCTGAAGAAGACAATTTTCCTACTGACATGACAATATCTATAACTCCAATAAGTGAACAAAGGTCAATTATAACGCTATTCCATAAACGATTCGGCAATCGGCAGAATCGAATTGCAATCAATCAATATCAAAATTGGAATCCAACTTGTACAACAAATACATCCGACATGCACATGCACAACGCGACGATAACGATTCAGTAAAATGTACATACAGCGATTCCATGAACATTTTTATGTAACACCGCTCACGAAATGAACGATTTTTGGATAAGCTGAGAATCGAATTGGCGACAAAAGATAAGAGCAGGGTTTGAATAAATCGACGACACTTCGACTGTGCTCAATTCCATGCGTGAGGCGAAGGTGGCAACTCGGACGACTGGGCGACGGATGAGCTATAAAACAATGCAAAAATGATAAAATCGACTTAAAACAAAATAAGAATGTAACTGAACTGAATTAATTTATTGCTGAAACGCGACAATTACGACAAAGAATGCAAGAGAGTAATAAAACGTACGGTCAATGCAGTAAAAACGAACAGTAAAACAATAATTGTACAAAAAATAAATTCATAAAAGATGGCACGAAGCATTCAATTGACATATTTTCGTCTATTTTATGCGGATTTTGATATTTAGTTTAAAGAGGAGAGGCGATTACACAGGGGCATGCGGAAGGGAGCTGACTGGACCGCTCAGAATCTGAAAGACCCCCTTCCGAATCGAGAAACCCCCAGAATTGAATTTTTAATGTCATTTTTGACACTTTGATCCCATCGGACCCGCATACATACACATAGGGGGTGAGAGAGGGGTATCACTCCACGCTGAAGGGTCTGCCAGACGGGTAATGTCCGGCGATTTTGAGCTGACGGCACGTTTTTTCTGCATCATTGTTGAGGTCAAAAGCAGTAAAACTGTCAAAAAATTTTCCGGCGCCTCGCGCCGGATTAGTACTTGCATGTATTTTTTACTCCAAAAGCGGCTCAAAATTGATCAATTTCTTTATTTGTTAGCGTTAAAAATTATATAAAGCAGTCAAAATCGACTAAAAATGCTTTAAAAATGCTATACTACCACGAAAAAGCGTTTTATAGGCTACTTCGACCATTTTAGTCCTTTAAAGAGTAAAAAAATCGTAAACGTTGAAGCAGCCGAATTCCAGGGGACAGCAGGGGCCAAAATTGCTAGAAAATAGCCAGAAGCGCACTAGTATTTTGGTTGGGGGGCACACTCACAATTTTTAAGACTGCTTTTGCATTGAATGCTTTGGTATGGTACTGCGTAACGCATTATTTGCCTATAGTAAAACTCGGTTTTTCGAACTTTAGTAGTACTAGCCTAGCTAATTTATGGGTTTCTGATGACCAAAAATACAAGAAGCACCGAAAAATTTTGATATTTTTACCGTTTTCAGGTAGAATTTACGGCCTTTTTATCAACAAATAATTAGGAAATCATAAGTGGCGCAGAGCGTCGAGAAATTTAGTCGTTTTTTTACCACTCTAAACATTTTTTAGCTTTGCGAATACTGACAGGGCAGATAAACGATTTTGACATAATGCCATAAGTTTAGGCTTCTAGCAGGAAAACAGTGCGAATTACGTTCTTAGTATGAATCACTAGAATATTTTGACTGATTCAAGCTTTTGAAATGCAATGCTGGAGCTTTACAAAGAGGAATAACACAGTAACCGGAAAATTTTTGATGATTTTTACTCTTTAAACTCAATTTATACCTTTTTAAAATTATACATAACAGACAAACTAATTCCAGCGCGAAGCGCCAGCAAAGTTTAGAAATTCCTAACCCCTTTACCTTTTCTGTTCTCCCAAAAATTTTTAGACATATGCAACGAGATTTCACGGCTGGGGGTATTAGAGTGATGCGCTTAAGCGCCCCCCAGCGGAGTCCGGGCAGAGCCCCGGAAAATTTTATAAAACAAGTAGTTTAATGTTCAATAGAAACGTTAAAATTTTCGCGAAATCGATCAAATCCTGGTTCTGAATTAAGCCTTAAAATGGATGACTCCTGCATGCACAAAACTTTTCAACTGCTTGCTGAATTGTAAAATGTGTTCTGGGCTGAAATACGTTTTCCGACCTCTGCTAAGTGCAGCAACGGATCGCTGCTCATATGATGCAAAAGGACGTATCAATGAAAATTTTGTTCTCACCATTTTCAGACCCATTTAATTCAATATAAAATGCGCAAAGCACAAGAAAATTTGGCCATTATTTTCAATGAAAATAGGATTATTTGTCCTCGTAAAGAAAGACAAACAAAGCAGAGAATGAAAAAACTGATACACAATCATTTTCGCACTACAGATGCTAAACAAGCATGCAAAGTATAATTCAACGAACAAATAGTTTAAATCACCAAAGTGATATAAAGTGCTGGATTATTTTAGCTGATTCAAGCTTACCCATGGGAACTGTATAACAATAAATAATAGTTACTCGGCGCGAAGCGCCGAAAAATTTTGACGTTTTTGTTTTTGTGAACTCAATTTGCTGTACACAATCATTTCACTAGGGAAAATCAACGAAATTTCTGAAAAATTTCAGAAGGGGGCATGTGCCCCCTATGCCCCATGGCTACGCCCTTGGAAATAGCAATAAGAATTAAATCCGGGGGTTTATCAATTTTAGGGGGAATTTCAGATTCTGGAGAGATGTAACCTCTTCCCCAACGCCCCATATTAATGCGCGGATCCGACCAAGTAACATCGGCTCTGTCACAATAAACTTTTATCCAGCAAGATACTTTATACCACAACTTAGAGAATTAAGCTCAATTTCTTTGGAGAGGATTTTGAAATGTTTCTTGAGACAAAACTAAAATTGACATTACCTACCTACCAATACTCAAAGCGTAGAATTCGGATGAAATCACAATTTGATTAATCGCTCAGAGCTAAAAACAGTTTTAAATGAGTACCTAGTCAAGTCATTATTCACTAACATTCAATGTTAAAACATTGCTAAATTAATCCATATAGGATTTATTTAAAAAAAGAACTTTTTACCTACTCTTTCATGAAAATGTTGCGATAGACTTGAAAATGAAATGCGTTTCTTCACATTTTTAGCGAAAAATTAAACGTTTTAGTAATTTTTTCACATACTCGATCTAAAGTACTTACAGGAAAGCTACTTTCCACAAACCATTATTATATTAAACAAAGATAAGCTTGCTAGCAAAGCAAATGAATGAAAATAATAAGGGAATGAAGGGTTATAGTATTAAACAATCGCACCATTTTTTGCAAGAGTTAACGCGTTCTTCATGTGAAATTAGTCAATCAAAGTCAAGAAACCGTCTATCAGTGCCTAAAACATCAGACCGGTCAATGCCTGGCACGGATTGAGAAAGAATCTGGATCAAATTACAGTAGCACACTCGTGGTGATGCACAGTCTGGACAAAATAAGAACCTATTTCATAATTTGAAAATGTTTTGACCCGATCTCGTAAAAACTCCAATGTCTAGACAAGCTGACCGCATTAATAGCATGTAAATAAAAACCAATTTACGCTAAGGACCGAAATGCAGTGACCTCGAGACAGATGGTATTTTGCATACTTAGTCGAATTGGTCCCAGACACGAACGTTATTTTTGTATTTTACGTTGACAGAACAAACGAAAAGCCGCGTGTTACTGTTGTTCGCCGTGATATACAAGTGGTACTTACCTACTAAAATGCAAGAAGAGCCAAAACATTAAAAAATAGCAAATCACAACCGCTCGATTCACTTAAGTGACAAAATAATGAAAAGACGAAATAAAACTTTAGGACTAATTATTCAAATTCAGCTCATATGTCATAACCAGGGATATTGCAATGAAGGTTAGAATCCAATCTATCGCAGAATATTTGAAATGCCTCCAGATTCCGTACGCCAACCTATGAAACTAGTTTTGAAATATTCTAGGGTAATCGTAAATCAGAAAACATCCACTTGAAAGGAACATTCAGGCATCTTAACTACTATGTTACCTTAACTTTAAGTGAAAAGCATTAATTTAATTAGCTGTTTCAGGAGTCGCATATTCTTCAAATAAGACTATTCTGCATCTGCTGGATAACCAACGACTTCCTTCTTGAACTGCAGAAGAGCGAGACGAAATATTCCGCATTTCACGCCAAAAGACAAACAAAGAGAAGAAATCATATCAAGAGATTTAGTCGGTCTATGTCCAAGTGCGCAGAAAAGATTAATTTGAAAAAACCTTTTTATTTCAAATTTATTTAAAATTAAATTCATACGCATTGGATTGGAATAGTCTTTCCCGACCAAAAACTACGTTACAAACATCAAAAGGTCCATGGACCGAGAAAGAATGCGTTCCTAAAAGATTGAGGATTAAAGATAATTATTTATTCACTCTAATCAATACAGATAGCACTTTTCAGAAAATCCCTTTCTTGCTTTACCCCCATATTTTGTTAATTCGAAAACCTTGACTTTATGATTTGAAGGTAAGGGTTCAAAAGTCACACAAATGAGTACGAATCATATTGCACAAAAGTAGAGTAAGATAAATTAATAGTTACTAATCAGCTTACGAACTTTAACATCAGGTATTGATGAAGAATGACTACAAAATTAGATCGCTAAATCTGACATACGAGTATTTGCCTTACTATCATGCCATCAAATCCGCAAGGTGTGCTATGCAAGCATATATTATTACATGAAGTCGCTTCTAATGTCTCGTCATAACCTGTTTTCCGCATTGAAGCGAATACATATTCATCCAGGACCATATTTGAGAAAGGAAATGAAATAAGCTTAAACAATTATATAGCATGATTGAAAAGGTTGAAAGATATTCAGTTCTGGTTTTTTCTATTATTTAACTGAAATCGATGAAAAAGACTAAAATTGCGTTTTGTAGGTAGGTACAGCTCAGCTCCCAAAATATAAGTCCCGGCGAATTAAGTTAGCGTTTTACACAACGATAAAACTTTGAATGGAAATTCAGCAAAGATTTCTGGCACTTATGCACGGAAAATTTTAATTTTCAGGCGTCAATACAGTACTTTCGTTCCATTGCCATTATGCAAACGGTAAGTCAGAAACGAATTCTACCATTTTTCAACTTTAGACAGCTAAAACTGACACAAAGTGTTTTAAAAATTAAAACAGCGCGAAAATATTTTATAGGAAGCATCCTTGAATTTTTTATCCCTTTTCGTATTTAATTATTTAGTTTAATAACAATATATTATGAGTTTCTAATTGAAGTTTGCAGGATGAAGCCGTTTATTCTAATTTAAGTTGGAGCGTAAAATGCTGACCGGTCAGTACGCGGTAAGCGTACAAAAATAAGTTCAGTGCAGACAGCCAACATGTTGGTCTAATATTGCTAAAACATTGGTATAAAATATTGGTCTACTTTTGCTTGAATTTCATTGAACCTACATAAAAGTTAATATGTTAAGGTTATCTCATGAGTTGCACATAATCAAATTTGCAATATTATCATGTTGGTCTCTCTAAGAACCGTTAAGGGAGATGGCTAAAATTTTAGCAATGATTTTTATTGCACGTCTATCTTTTACTATGTGGAATCGGTGTTTACGTTTGTCTTCAAAATGACTAAAAATCGGAATTTTCGTCAAAATAATTAATTTCAAGACACAGCCGTCGGTCGGGATCGGAAACGAAAATCAATTTTATCCTTGACTCGCTCGAACAACAGCATGCGGCATCGCATTAATAACTAATGTAGCAACATTATTTATGTGCTACGAATGACCAAAAATAGATTGACGAGAGAATCGTAGACAGAATAAAAAAGCAGACCGTCGACGGGAGCCACACCACACAAGTGAATAACAGTTGTAGATAATATATATATATATGAAATAAGAAGCGTCGTAGGCAAAGCGTTAGGAGCGCAAAATAGTAAGTAGCAGTAGTAAACAAGAATGGATGAAATAGATGAGTGTAAGTAGATACGATTTGAATATAAGCTCAAAAAACAATCGTAAAAATTTCACCATTTTTTCGACTTGCTTTTTATTTTAGCTCAGCGGACGATTTACCCGTATACTGACTGTTAGGCCCGTTTCCAGGATTCGCCCAGGGAGGGCGGCCTCAACATAGATTGGTCTATATCTCAGAAAACTCGTGGGGACAGCCTGCAGGAAAACCGCATGCTTCGACGTTTTTTACATGCACTATCCATTAAAATCATAAAATTTGGACTTTTTGCGAAAGAAAAATTTTTCAATTAAAATGCTATAGAAAGTGTCATTTCTTTTTCCTTTTGAGGCAAAATTATCGCAAAATACTACATAGATGGCGCGAAGCTCCTACATTTGGCGATTTTATGGCATGCATGCATGCATGCAAATTTTTCATCTTGCTGGCTGACATACAAAACGATAAAATAGGAGCTCTAATAACTTTCGCAGAGTAATACGAGAGACTATTGTAAAATGGAATCGTTGAGCGAAATCAGGCTTTGGTCTCCAACTGGTTGAAGGATTAACAGTGTACCGTTAGTTTCGGTTGCGCTTATTTTAATCAAATAATATACATGTACGCAGACATAGGGGGATCCTTAACCCTAACTTTATCGTTCCCCCATCCATTCGCGAATTCTGGAAGCGATGCGAGAATTCCCTCTCCCCAAGATCATGTATGCCCGGGCAGGACCACCACACCTGGGCGTGGGAGGGGTTGGTTGGTATGCACCCCCCCCCGAGATACCAAAATACCCCCATGAATTCAATTTTTGAATTTTTTTGTTTTTTTCCGCACTTTTTTGATGCCAATGGATAGTGCTCGATGAGATACGTTGTAAAATTTGTGTTTTTTCGTTATACCACCACTCTTAAGGCCATTTTTTGACCTTCGAAAAATCTTGCACCCCCAGAATTTTAGTGCCGCCCACCTATGAGGACCACTTGTTGCAGTTTTGAATCGCCGCGGTTACATAACCTGATCTGATTTAAATTACCTGGAAAAAGTCTTATAATTGGCCGAATTGACGTTAATGCACAACGGAATACCATGCGTCGCTGGTCGCTCGCAAATGAATTTGTAGAGTCGGTCGCGCAAGTCAAAGATGGACATGCGCGACATCTCTTTTTCCCACTTGACGTCAAAGGCGTGCGCGTGGCTGGGGTCTAAATCGGCGCTGAACAAGCGTCCGGCCTGTTGCGGCGAAGACGCCTTGCAACACGAGCACATGCACGAGTGAAAGCGAATTCGACCTTCGTCGAGGTACGCGTGCGATAAAGCCTGGTCGACGCTAATCCGTTCATCCTAATACAATATGTCAACGCAAAAACTGACAAAACGTAGGAAAAAGCAATATTGAATATAAAAATCATAATAAAAACATTTTAAAAAAAGAAACGAAAAAATAGAGAAATGAAGTTTACTGAAACTTTAAGGAAGATAAAAAGTTGCGAGACGTAGCACAAATGTAACTATAAATAATCGTATTATCCGGCATTATTGTATTTACAAGTTGCAAAAGAACTTGAAGGAAGCACGGTGAGATGAACGAGAGTGAATGCAGAAAAAGGAGAACGAAGTAGCACAAAGTTGAGTCCAGAAATGGAAAAAATTAGAAAACGTGATACAAATAGACCAGGTCATGTAAGAGGAACTAAGTTACTCGAGTTTAGTGTCTTAAATCCTCCGACCCATGCCGCCCCTGAGTCAGAAAATGTTTGACCCAACCCCTCCAATTCAGCGAGAACTTGCGTTTTCTGATTATTTTATATGCTTTTTTGCCATTCTCACGTAAAAATTGGAGGTCCATTGAAGTAAAGACTTTTGTCCCCAACGATTTCCGGACAAAAACACGCCTTACGCCACAAATAGCATACTCCGTTCCTGCCTAATACGTAAGATTTTAAGCCACATCTATGAATGTAAATGCTTACAGGGTCGAAAGTCAGCATTCGAGTCAACAAACTTATGGCTTCTTTCGTCGCCTGTGAACTCAGCAAGTCGAGCTTGAACAATTTCGGCGGTTTGGAAGCCAACTTGAGCACATGATGTTTAGCACCATCACATGCATATTTCATACTGGACAGCGAAGGCGTACCAAGCAAATCAATTATCAAATTGAGCTACAACAACGCAAAGTCTCGCAAATTCAGCTACCTTTATAATATTGATCCAAAATTTTCAAACTAAGAGCCCATTTTAAGTATAGCTAGTGTTTCCCTGCATTGCGCGTACGTATCCAAAAATAGATGACATATTAAAACGACGTTAGTTTTAGCGTGTCAAATAAAGTCTAAATAATAAACATTTATTAAATTGAAAAACAGCGTACTTGATCAATCGGCCCTTGTGCCTGAAACAATATCCGTCGCCCTAAGATTTCGGCAAAGATGCACCCTAAATTTAACAGTGGAATACAGAACAGGTGGCAGGAAGAACTAAACTGATGTGCATTTGTCAAAATTATCGCATTGTATTCTCCGTAGAGACAAGGAATCGTGGGCAAATGGTAAAAATGACAAATTGAACAAACAAAAATAACCCCAAGTGTTAGTAACGTAAGCAGGTCAGAACTTATAGGACATCGTTTGTTCTTTGGAAAATGTATATATTATTACGATTGCATGCAAATAAATCCCGATAAGCAATAAGTGACCTGGAAAGGTACCACATTCTTAGCTCTGCAACATGATTTGAAGATATTCACGCTGCAGGGTAGCTTACGTTAAAATAAGAAAAACAAGGAAGTTTAAAGTATGATGACCCATCGAACCTATTCAGCTTGTAATGCAACGTCTGACTGAAGCTGATTAGCTACTCCGTATGCTAAATCATCATGATTTATTTATTATTAAAATGAAAATGCAGCTATTCATAAATTTCGAATTATGTATTTAAAGCGAGTTGTCGAATTTAAATCCATACCAAAGACTATTCCAATCATTAAATGTCTACTATTGGGTGAAATCGAAACTTTCAATAAAGGAAAATGAAATTACGAGATACAGTCGGACCTTCAATAATAACCGCTCGGATAGCAGGAACTTCCGCTTAATGAACACCCTTTCCAATTGTCCCTGCCAAACTACTATGCTTCGTCACAATTAGAAAATCGCTTAATAAGCACTCGATTAACGGATAACAAGCCCGGCTCCATACGACCGTGGCTATATGACCACGTGTTCATGACCCCGGTTAGAAAAGACTTGATTAAAATACCTTACGAGACAATAGTATATTTCATTTTTCTGTCATTTAAACAGGCCAATAGACAAGTCGTACTTTTATGAAGCACGCTTTTATGTACAATAAATGTCGAAATCATCAATATTCAGAGAGATACAGTAGTAATTTCTTGCCATATAATAAGACTTTTAATTATAACCGCGCTGTGTAACAGATGGAAATTAGTGACTGTCGACTCAGTTAGTAAACACACGTACTCGGTTAGTTAACACGGAACCCCTTGGTCCCCTCCGGGTGTTTATTAACGGGATTCGACTGTATGTAACTACATTTACATTGGTCGAGTCGAGTACTTAACCTGCTGAATTCGCATCCAAATCAAGATGGTAACTCACGCTAGTCGAATAAAAACACCACGTCTCTAATTGAAAGGCGCTAAACTTCGAGTACCTATGTTACCAATATAAAAAAATTGCTTCGACAGATTGAGGCGATCAAAAATAATTGCATTTTATAATAAATCGAAACCTAGAAAATGCATAATAATTCGAAAAGGCGACATCAAACATGATCCTACCGATCGACCATATGTCGACGGCCGAAGTGTATCTTCGAGCACCCATTAGCAGCTCAGGAGCCCTGTAATACTGCGTAACAACTTCATGCGTTAAGTTACCGTGTTCTTTTGAATCCCAAAACCTGGCAAGGCCAAAGTCACAAATCTGAAAATGAAAATCAGCAATAACATAAGAAAATAATTGACGGCTATAAAACAGAAAAACGGGCAAAAGTGTACTGAGGGTCGTCGTAGCCTAAACAGCGAAGGGAAAGCGTAACAACCGGAAGAAATTTCGATTTTTTCGAAGGCCTGTCCTTCTAGTTATAAGTAATATAAGTAACTTGCTTCTAGAAGAGACGCACACACACATAATTGAAAACTAATTCAGTAAAAATCTTTACTCGCTACCGACAAACCATCATATCGATTCAACTTTTCATTTTATTTCTACTCATTTTATACATTATGCCTCCAAATTAGCCATTCTTCTTGAAATTTACAGGTTTACAATGCAATGTACAACATAAAAAGAAAAGACTTCGAGGAAAATAACAATTTCATTCTTTTGAAATTATGTACGTTAAAATTCTTAAAATTTTCGTTATTCCAAACGAAGTTCTCTTACGAATCTGTATACTGCCCCAAGTGCGACTTGTGCCTTTTTGGATCCATTGAATAACGCTTATCTCTCTTTGAAAAGTCCCAGCTTAGAGTTTAGAAGCTTGAAAGACCCAAATAATTCCAGCGCATCGCAAAAATCTATTTATTTACTGTACTATTTATCTTTTGAAAATTCAAATTTGAATTAAATTCGACAAAAACCGAAGATTGTTGTATGCCAGCTTAGCAATTTGCTATTTCGTTCGTATTTACAATGCTTCAAAACAGGGTTTTAAGTGGCACGGTTGGAAAAGTCTTCTATGCGACGTGAACAA
This sequence comes from Mermis nigrescens, assembly GCA_036768485.1. Taxonomy (NCBI): domain Eukaryota; kingdom Metazoa; phylum Nematoda; class Enoplea; order Mermithida; family Mermithidae; genus Mermis; species Mermis nigrescens. Next base: position 20,197,385 of record JAVLUZ010000157.1, read on the forward strand.
TGAAATTTCAACATTTCGAGCGCTTCGCTCGTATTGGTTTTATAATGGCGATATCAGTGACTGACATTGCAACCAGACATGCACGTGGGGTTTGGAAGTATGGACCCCAGAACGTAAAAAATTGGAACTTTTATGAGAAAATAAGGCAAAATAAAGACCAAAAACCGATGAAAATGAAAAAAATTATTCAAAAGTGCTTGAAACTGGCTGAAAACTGTAGATGAGCATAGTTTTAACGACATTTCAGCATTTATACCAGTTTTTGACGTCTTTTTGATCCAAAAAAGCCAAATTGTGCATCTATGATGGCAACCGCCGATCACAGTCAGCATGCAACAATCATTTAAGTGACTGATTCTGAGCATGAAAACACTGCAATGTAAAAACACATAAGAATAATTCTCAATATTAATGAGAACTGATGAAGGATATGACAATGACCAGAAAAGAAAAGGCTAATGAAACTTGGAATAGCAGCTTAATTCCATTAGAAATAGATTTTATTAACGAAGTCTCACCATCATTAAAGCTGAACTCGGAATATTGAAATTTTCGTTGCGATTAGGCCCAGGGGCCGAGTCTTTAGTCAATCAATGCACGTTTCTCCTTAATTTTTGAGTGTATTTTACTAAAACTTAAGATATACCTAAAATATCAGGTACATTTTTAGCGTTTTTTTCAAAATTTCATCAATTCTTGACTTATTTAACCTAACATACCCTCCGATCTGCGACATTTACAATACAAAACACAGATCTAACTCAAAAGGAGTAAAAAAATCGTACTTTAAGTAGGCAGTTCGAATTAACCAGCAGATTGCCTGGTTTTATATCCCGATGAATGATGTTCGCAGAGTGGAGGTATTTCACGCCTGAAAAATCAATATTACGGCCTAATAAATTTATTAAGGACCTCAATTAAAAGGTAAACAATAAAAGGTCATCATGCACGACTTATCCGATTTCAAATCGAAGTAAGCAAACAATACATACGGAGCCAGAGAAAACAACACAGTAATTATAGAGGTAAGCAAAAGCTTTCTTATTCGCTGTAAGGAAAAGGCTCACATGTAAAGCATTTTCCGCACGAACCATTTGGGTCATCACATCATTAGACCAGAATAATTAATTCTTTCCAAGCAAAACATTTGATTTATCCATCTACTTAGTAGCATACCTGGGCAATGGTCAGTGGTTCGGTCCATCCAACCTTTAAAAAATAGGTTGCCCGTGTTCAAGAAGTGGTTGTTCAATATCCAGCTAGAAAGTGGTTATCCAGGTCCAAAAACTGCTTGCCCAGCTTCAGAAAACAGTTTCCGAGCTTTGAAACGCGGCTGTTTGGGCCAGTGTTTTTTGTACAAGGTCCGTTTGTACATGTACAAAGATGGTCCCCAAAATTCTTTGTACATTTTGTACATGCAAATTTTTGTGTGCTATAATATGGTACAATAGCGATTTTACTGTGGTAAAACAGGGTATTTCGACCTTTGGTAGTGTATTTTAGCTAATTTCTGGGTTTCTGATGCCAAAAATTACTAAAAGTAGTCTCAAAACGGCGCGAAGCGCCGAAAAATTTGACACTTTTATATTCTAAATGCAAATTCTGCCGTTTTGAAGATATATGGGACAATCCTGAAAAGTCTTTGTACATCAGGAAAAATCTTTGCCGAATACAAAAAAACACTAGTTTGGGCTCACGAAGTGCTTGTTCAGATCAAAATAGGGGTGTGCCTGAAAAAAAGCATTGTCTAGATTTAAAAAGTCATTAAAAAAGCTTTTTCAAGCATTAAAAAGTCGTTATCGGAGTTTAAACTTTAGATTTTCAGGTTTTACTGTTTAAAACATCCCCGCCACGATGGTCCCTTCTTCCCATCCAACAGGAATAGGGTATAGATCGAGTGCGGTTAGTAGTAGTCTCCACTAGTGATCGACCGGGGCCCCGGCCCCGGCCCCGGCAATCCCCGGCCATTTTTCAGCATCCCCGGCCCCGGCCGGGGCAAGGTCAAAAAATGGCCGGGGCCGGGGAAAAATTTAGTGTAATTCGTATTTTGTACAGGCTGTGATACTGGCACTTATTTATCAATGAGCAAGTGTTAATTTTGAGAACTGTACTGATTAGACCATATGTATACTTACTTAGTCCTTGTCATAAGTTTTCTACTGTGTATAAATGAGCTTTTAATGAATGAATGTTCAGGAAAATCTGCATATTTTCGATTCCTCCACTTAACTTATTTAAACTAAATGCTACTTTTAACTCATTCATTCATAGCTATGGCTAAAAGATTTAGAGTTGACAAATATTTTCTATTTCTAGTTAGAAATTGTACGTTTTTAACAAACTATTTCTACAAAAAACACTTTTACATTCATTTGAATGGGAACCGTGTGCTTTAAAACGCGTTTCCTGTGTAATAGTTATTAGGACCGAGGTTAATTATAGGCGAATATAAACTACGCTGCAGAATCGCGTCCGATCCGATAAACTAAATATGTCTCAAATAGTTTCCTAGGGTCCAGAGTTGAGGGAGGGGTGAAATCCCAAATTGGAGGACCAGAAAATTAGTGGCAAAACAGGGTCTTTTGACTTTTAATTGTATATTTTAGCTAATTTCTGAGTTTCTAACGCCAAGAATTACTAAAATTGTATCAAAACGGCGCGAAGCGCCTAAAAATTTGACATTTCTGCATTCTAAATTTAAATTTTTGCCATTTAAAAGATGTATAGGACAGACAATTTATCATATCGGAGGGGAATGCCGAAAAATTTTTGGAATTTTATACCTTTTTACAGTTTTTATCTTCCCAAAAATCTTTGTTCATGTACAAAGATAGTCCTGGTCTTTGTACATCGGGAAAAATCTTTGGCGAATACAAAAAACACTCTTTTGTATATGCAAATTTTTGTATACTTTAATATGGTACATTAACGATTTCAGTGTGGTAGTAGAACATAGTTTTTCGACCTTTAGTAGTGTATTTGGCTAATTTTTGGGTTCCTGAATATTTGACATTTTTCCATTTTTCCATTCTAAGCGCAGTGTTGCTTATTACAAGATTTAATTCGCATATTACAATTTTTGTAATATTTCTCATTTTTGTAGTACAAGTTGTTTTAGCTTTCTCAGTCGAGTTTTATGTGTGAATTCCATCAGAAGCTCATAAAAATTTCGGCACTTCGCGCCGAACTATCAACTAAATTCAGGCCGAATTATCACATTTAGAAGCACGGTCTTTTTGTATTCGGGGAAGATTTTTGCTGATGTACATAGACGTTTCAGGACCGTCTTTGTACATGTACAAAGATTTTTGAAGAACAAAAACTGTAAAAAGGTGTAGAATTCCTTATTGAAAATTCTACCATTTTAAAGATTTTCAAAGGGGGTAAGCGGCTGCAAAAATGGAGCCGCTTACCCCCCTTCCCCTGAAAATAGCCGAGGAATATACATGTGACAGAGGATTTGGGCCATCCCCCATCTCCGCTTTGAAGCCCCGAACTTCCTTGAAAGTCAGAAAATATTTAACCACCCTCCCCCATTTTTTGGCGAAAGCCTGTGCTTTTTTGGCTATTTTTATGTGTTTTTACCATTTTTGATCTAGTCGCTAACCCCCTCCTTCTAAAAATGGCGCGGGACCCCTACCCTAGATTTCCAGCCGTTACATGTAGGTATACTGAGGGAACCTCATAAAATTTTAAGCGATTACATGCATGTTTTATAGTGATAGTTTATCTATTTACTCTAGCTCACATAATAAAATAATGTATCACTTCGTGAAATTCTAATAGTTAGGTACACTTTAGCCATACTAAAAAATTAAGTTCAAAAAATTCAAGAGGTTTTCACCAAAAATCGTCTGACAGTGACTTGTGTCTTGGACCCTGAGGGGGTAATACCCCTCCCCATATGGGAATGTGTGATGTCTCATTTATTACATCCAATACCTATTGCATCCAATTGCTACAGCAGCAGTAGCCGTAGCTAAGATTCGAATGATACAGAGTGTGCTAATAGCAGCGACATAGACCTTATTGATGATTCAGACAATGAAACACTAGACTAAATTTGTTTTTTGTGACATAAATAG
>JAVLUZ010000157.1:20201569-20335769 GCA_036768485.1 Mermis nigrescens
AAGCTACAAATTGTACCAAACCGAATTTCTTTAAACTCAATGGGGAGTTCGGTACGGAATTTTAAAGTTTACAGTGTTCTAAATGATGGAAAAAACGTTTTTGTTGCGTTTTTTGTTCCACTTTCTCCGTCCAGAAGTCGGGATAAGTCTAATAGAATAAGAATAAAGTGCTTTATATCGGGTGCATGTCAAAGCAAATTGTCTATACATTAATATTCAGCGAGTGTAAAGTCAAAATTCTGGTGTTTAAAATGCGTTTCTGTCTTGTTTTTTCTGCCTGCTTCTCTGGTTATGAGTCAGGGACACGATTATCAAGTCTAGAAATGGACCAGGAACCAAATTTGATATGCCAGTCTGGCGCATATGTTTACACTCTACAGTGTTGTAAAGTGGTTTACACCAATTGTTAGTTTGCACATAGAACATTATGGAGACTTAATTTTTTTCATAAATATTAATCGTAATATCGGAACAATATCAAAATTACGAATCTGACCAAAATTTTCTTTACAATAGGTGTTTACATGAAGTTTACACTACATATGTATTTATCTTGGTTTTTGAGCATTCCAGAAACCTAATTTTTCCCTGGAGTCTAAAAATTTTCAAAGGATCAAATGTGAGACGTCACGTAGGCGCGTTTGTTTACATCCAACAGTGATGTAAAGTAGTTTACATTCATTGTTTATTTGTCCTCAGACCATTGTAGAGACATAATTTTTTCATGAATGTTGATCATAATATCCGAGTAATTTTTACACTGCATGTTAGCCTTTGTTCTAGAGCATTGCAAAAAGCGAAATTTTTTCCTGAGATCTAAAAATTTACAGGGAATGAAATATATACGTCAGTTGGGCGCTCTTGCTTACACTCAGCAGTATTGCAAAGTGGTTTAAACCTAATGTTTATTTGTCTTCAAAACATTATGGAGACTCATTTTTCCATAAATATTGAAAATAATATCGGAGCAATATCAAAATTACGAATCCGACTAAAATATTCTTTACGCTATGTGTTTGTGTAAAGTTTACATTACGTCTTAACCTTAATTCGATAGACTTGCAGAGACTATGTAACTGAAGTCAAGAAATTTTCAAGGATTCATATGTGAGACATCAATTAAGTGAGTTTGTTAACCCTCAAAAGTAATCTAAAGTGATTTAAAAATTATGTTCAAGTGTCCTTAGATCATTGAAGAGATGTAATTTTGTCTAAAATGGGTTGCATTAAAGTTAAATCCTTCTTAGCCGTGTTTATAATATGTTTCACAAAATCTTGCACATGGAGAGCAATCGTTTAATCGATGTAAATTGCCAGCAAAAGTGGTTTAAAATGAACCAGCAATCACACTAATGTGCACAGAAGTCGACAAAGATATGCAGCTTTATTGTAATCATGTACATTAATAAGCCGTAAATCGGAAATACACCATTTGGAATGGAAAAGACTGCAGTTAATGAATACATATGTTAAACTTATTATAATAGGTAGCGCGATAGCGCTACCTATAATATACTTGGCCATCCTTTTTCTTATATGTTTATCACAGCGAGTGCGAACTTTGTGTCCCCCTCACAGCAACAACGGCACACACCTGGGAGGTGCGGTTTTTTTAATCGATGGATGATTAAAAAATTCGATGCCCGTGTTTTTTTCTTTTTGTTTACACTCAATACTGAGTTAGCAATGAGCGAGCAAAGTGTAAAGCAAAAAATTAAATAATCTGCGGTTTGCCAATGTTTTTTTAAAAATGTTGCCCCCCAGCTGTAGATTACGAATCTGACCTTAAAATTACTTTACACTCAATGGTTGTTGCACAAAAGTGTAAAGTATACGCGTTTTTTACTCTTTGCGTGTCCTTCAGCTTATCTAACTCAATTTTGGTTTCTGTGCAGTCCTATCGGTTCTATAATGTAGAGGGTTGCAAAATCTCAAATCAATTCTTTTTTCTTTCTTATAACGCAATATTTCTTGATCTGTGATCGTTTTAGTGTAAAGGGTTCGAGACGAAAAACGATATCTCTTCAACTACTCCGCTAAGTAGGCGGAACATGCTAATTATGCTTAAAAGGTGCCCTGACCTTAGCGTTACAGATCACAGTTTATTTTCTTTTATACACCCAATATTGCGGTATTAGCACAAGTGTAAAGTTTACACCGAGAAGCATTTTTGCGCCCAGAGCGTCGTGGATGATGAATTTTTTTAAATGTTCTCCGTAAGGTCAGAATAACGAATCTGACCTTTAAACTTTTCTACAGCCAGTGTTTGTTGAGGTAAAAGAGGTGAACTTTGAATTATACCTACATCTATTTTCTAATGCCGATAGATAACTCCGTATTGCATATTTTTGATCAGATTTTTCGTATTTCAGAGGTTTTTGACTCGTCTTAAATAAATAATTATTTTTATCATCATAAATGCACTATTCTTAAACTTCAGTAGAATGATGAATATCTTTCAAAATAGGATAATCAAGCTGAAATCTGCTGATATGTCGAGTTGGCGCAGTGATTGACAACTCCGTTCTCGGATGCGGTATTAAACAAAGAATGATGGGTTCGAATCTTCTGAATGCTGACTTTTTTCATTTTTTCAAATTCTTTTGGCAAAACCATGTACTTCATTTGACTCATATATCTATTTAGGTTCTGCAGATAACACTCTTTCGTTTATTTACATTCAATGGGCGTTAGGTTCAATTTTTAAAGTTTACAATGTGGTGGACAGTGGAAAATACGTGTTTGTACATTTTTTTGTTCGCCACTTTCTCTGTTCAGAAGTCGGGCGAGGTCGAATAGGATAAAAATAAAGTAAAATTCTAGTTTTTTTCCACGTAAAATCAGAATTGAGAATCTGACTATTAGTATTCTCTACACTTAGTAGTTTTGTAAAGTTTGCACAATTCATTTGTTGATCAATCGCGTTTAGTTCGGAATTGGTGGACGGCCCTTATTTTATTACTCGGCTTAAATAATCCAAGTGACTGTCTTTTGATTATTTTCTTTATCGCAAATTCAAACACCCAAATTTCAATTTAAAAATCATAAAAATTATTTCATAATTTTTATGTAAGATGACTGGCTGGTTTAGAGCTCTTTTTTGTTGTTTTCACTGTTCATTGTGCTCTTAGGAACCAGAAAAGAAATAGTTTTTCGCCATAGGTATTCTATGGCGAAAACAACTTAAAAAAGCTTTTTGCGTTAATTATTATTTTGGTCCAAAATAGGTCAACTGACCTAGGGCAAAATTCCGGGGCTACTTAATTACTACTGCGTTAGGTTTTTAGGGCATAGCTGCCAATAGCTCCGTAGGTACGGACGAATTTAGGTCCGAGGAGTTTGAGACCGTAGTTATTGAGGGTCGTGTGGTTGAGTCCGGCGTTTCGCCCTAGTAACTTGACCAGCGCTAAGTGTAGCCAGGTACTTAAGTAAGTCCCGTAGGTACGTTATATGTCGTTTCCAAGTTAATTTAAATGTGGAACGACCTCTATAACTTACAGGACTGTTTAGAATGTAACATATATTTACTATAGCTAATAAAAAATAGTAAACTTTATACTTCCGACAATCAAGAGCATATCTAACTCAGTTTTAAATTCTATGCAGTCTGATTGATTTCAAAAGGTAGACGGTTATAAAATCTAGGGAGTCTCTTTTTTAAAACAACATTTTTTAAATTTAGAGGCAATTAATTTATGTTAAGAACAATATTGTTTTCCGCGTTCTTGGACTGCTGTCATTATTGTGGTATGTTACTGTATGTGTTTGCTGACTGATGCACTGAAATCATGCTAATTAAAAGTGGGGTACTAGCAAAGAAAAATGCTCCGATGGAACAAAAAAGATGAATATACTTGGAATTGTGGATTATTAAGGATGTAAAAGGAGGGGACTAGGAATAATCTACCTAAAGTCGCAAAATCTGCTAAAAATCACACTTTCTCTAAGCAACGCAAAAAATCGAAGTATATTCTGCAGCCTCTAAAAAGTGTCTTTTTTAAATAATGTTCAAAGTTTCAGATAAGAGTGTATAAACGAAATCTGTAATGTTTATTTTTTAAGTTAATGGCAAGTAGCAACGCTGACTAGCTTCGTATCCTGATCTATAGAAAATTAAGTGGTATTGTATTTAAAGTTGTTTTATTTTGTTCTGAGCATTAAAGCAAGCAAAGCAGCGGCCGATTGATTAGTGCACACAATCCTTAAGGGCATGCTAGTGTACCTACATCTAGTCTGTTTCAAGTCAACTTAAGTGTTTCCTACTGTTTTAAACCATTCATTCAATTGGCTTAGAAAGACAGTTAGTTTACTCAACATCATTTCCCATAGCTATTGCGTAGCTAATGTGCTGCTTTTTCAATCATTTTATGGTTAAATATTTATTTTAATCTGTTGGCCGCAGAATATACTTCGATTTTTTGCGTTGCTTAGAGAAAGTGTGATTTTTAGCAGATTTTGCGACTTTAGGTAGATTATTCCTAGTCCCCTCCTTTTACATCCTTAATAATCCACAATTCCAAGTATATTCATCTTTTTTGTTCCATCGGAGCATTTTTCTTTGCTAGTATATATATATATATATATATATATATATATATATATATATATATATATATATATATATATATATATATTAACCAAAAGTGATTTGTTATCACTAAAACCTAAAACTGTATACTTATTGCGAAAAGCATCCAGAATCGATACCTTTTCACTTTTTATTAAATTCAAAATTCTGCACGGAATCAGATATCTTTTGTTAGACGGTAACCATTCTGGGGGTCGAAAATCTCAAACCTTCTCCCAAACATTGCATAAACAATGTTCAGCGATTTTTATTAATTTACAGCCAAAGTCAGTCAATAATTCGAACCCCCAAAGCATCATTTTTGTGACCAACATCGAACTATTTGATTTGTAAATATAAAATCAATAATTATAAAAACTTTTACTTTAAAAAAATCAGGAACTCAAATTTTCAACGCTATTACTCGCATCTTACCCGCAAAAGTCGAAGGGGGCATTAAACTTTCCGAGGATCCGGCAGACCCCGCAGAATTGAAATTTTTTGCATATTTTTCGGATGTGTGGTTCGGTCTCTAAGGAGCTCAAATAACGAGGGTCCTTGTCCAAAAAGTTGTGGTAAAAAGTTGAATCTGCGATTATTGCATTCGATTCACACTGATACGAATAGGTCCCATGAAAGTGTCTTGGTGTGTTAGTATTTTAGTGAGCTTTACAAATCGAATATATGCTAATTTTTCACAGAATCTCTGGACCCACAAAGCTATTGCGATGAAGCAAGAGCAAGTGAAACCAACGACGTCTCGTAGAGCTTCCTTATGGTTTCGTTGAAATTTGGATATTATATACAATATTCTGATACTTTATTATTTTTATTTACGAATGCTCAATTAGTCGTTTGTCACGCTGTTTTCAGGTTTAAATGAATAACATAAGTTGAATTATCCTTGTGCACAGATGCACAGCTTGACCGGTCTGGGAATTAGAAAGCTTTTTCAGTCGAAAGAAGATCAAAAAGTGGTATAAATTTTTAAATATAAGTATGTATCCGCAGGTTCTGCTCAATTTCATTCACTTTTCGCAGAAAATTCTTGATCTTCAGTTATTTTTGCCTCCTCTTCGTCTTATTGATCCTTCATTTTATTTGTCTTACTGTCTTATTTTCTAAAAATATTTCAATTTTAGGTCTTTAGAACCCAAACCCGCTTGTCTATGTCTGACCCTGTGTTTTTTCCACATTTTCGTAAATAAGGCCCAAAAATAAGCTATTTGCATATTTTTACATTTTATTGTCTCATCTGTTGTAAATTATTTTTTTATCGTTATTGTGATAAGAGGGATTTTCGCAAAAAATTCGAATATTCTATTTTTTACACGGAAAAAGGTATTTTCGTAGCATTTCAAAAGCGTGAATTGAAGAGGGCGCATCCGTTGAACGTCTCTGCGGTTTATAATGATTATTGTATCTATTGTTCACCGCGTGAATTTTTCATGTCCGCGAACAATTGATCGCCTGATCGTGAATGTTCTTATTCGGATTCCAAATAATTTACCGCAGGTTACGATTTTTAGAAGTATTCTCATTTGTGTATTAGAGGTAATACTATAAATACCTATATGTATGCATGCATATCATTCAATAATTTTAGGTCTTCTAACGTCTGTTGGCGCGCATGAAATTTATGTACAAAATCATAGGTAGCGCGTTGGCGCGAACGTATAATATACTTGTTTACCCCTAAAAAGTGACCCCCTGCAGCTATAACGGGACACATCTGAGGAATGCATTCTTTTAAAAGAGACAATAAAAAAACCTCGATGAAGGTTTTTTATTTGTGTTTACACTAAATACCGAGTTTGTAATGAGCGTGTAAAGTTATGGTGTAACGTTATGACATATATAAATATTTGACGGTTGTCGAGGACATGTTGCGAATGTCGCAAAAACGTTAACTTTGATATGATAATATGTAAATTAATCGCTCACGAAAGCAAACGATCTTACTAATTATTTATTCTTACGATTTTTGAAAGTTACGTTGGTTTCACCACTATTTAGGATATAATGATTCTTTAATCGTTTTTTGACATGAATTTTTGGCTCGCTTACTGATAGCAACAAAGCAGTTACAGCTCGATTATCATAAAATGGATTTTCCAACCTGATTCGAATCATTTTCGACTGACCAGAATTCAATACAAACGACAAAGACGTGAAACTTGGATCTGATTTTATTGCTCTTTTACCGTTTAACTTTTTGACTTTTCAAATATTTTGTATGAATCTAAATTTAAGAACATTTACATTTTGGGTGAATACGCTTGTATAAGTTATTTGGTTATTTGCATTTTTGAAACTGTTTATATACTCTTGTTCTCATCTAAAAGCTGTCATTCGCCATATTTATTAAATTTACAATCCGATTTGCTGCCTACGAGCTAAATTAGGACGCTTCGCGGCCTACCTGCTAGACTAGGGACGGTGAGTTGACCAATAGTGATACTTAGTAAAGCTAAGTTGAGATTTAGGATAATAAAATTTTTATCCTATCATATTATTTTTTGTCGTGAACAATTGGAAACGAACCAAAAGAGTTGTACTTATAGCCGAAAATAAATCATAAGTAGACGTTTGCGACAGGACATTTTTCTAGACAACTCAGCGTACACTCCTCATACAATTTAATAATATAGAATTCTAGAAAAGAAAGTCTCTAAGAATGATTATTTTGTTTTTTGAATTTTGCATTAGCTCTTGAAGGGGTGTAAAGAGTGTAAAAATCTGCTAGTGAAAAGACAGATTTTCGTCGCAATTTTGTCATCTTTATGTCTGCCAACAACTCCAGTTATGATTACCAAGACATTTTTCTAATAGAAATGTACTAAGATTTAAGGGCTACTATCTGCTTACCAGCAACGTCTTTAACACTTAATGTGGAGTTATATCTAGGGGGTTTAAAGTTTACAATGTAGTGAATGGTGTAAAAACAGGTTTTGTCTCAGATTTCTTTGCCAACTTTTCCGGTTATAAATCAGTGATAGTGATAGTGATAAAAGGGTGGGCGCAAGCCCTTCACGCAAGCTAAGAAGCCCATTGTGTACCCCACAGAAACTTTTGAGAGCTAGTCGCACAAACGTTTTGAGGCTTTAATAAACCCCAAAAGTTGAGCAACAGGCTCCTGTAAAACGGCCAAGGGTTCAATATGTAGAGCATGGAAGAACCTAGCTCTCAACTTATCAAACCCAGGGCAGTGACAAAGGAAGTGGATAGAATCCTCTTCTGTGAGCAGACATTTTGCGCATTTGGGGTTGTCGGCGACCCCAATAGTACATAGGTGTCTGTTGAGGGGACAGTGTCCACTTAAGAGACCAGTTACTGTCTTAAGCAGCTTACGATCTAAGCTGATCAAGGAGCTGGCTATTTTCTTGCATGGCCTCTCCATAAAGGATCTGGCCTGACGGCAGAGTCTTTTGCTCACTCCAATATTGAACATGTTGTTCCCTGACCCAGCTGTTGATGTCAGCCTTAGCAACAGCTCTGGAGCACAGCAACTACCGGTTCTGGGCCAACGTGTTTACGTGCTGATTCCATTTTTGCAGCATGATCCGCAAATTCATTGCCCTCAATGCCGCAGTGACCTGGGACCCATAATAATTTTACATTGTTGTCATGCGAGAGTTCTTGCAAAGCAAGAACACACTCGAGAACTAACTTTGAAGACACTTTTGGAGATAGAAGTGACTTCTAGAGCAGATTGACTGTCAGAGCAAATAAAGATGTTCTCATTTCTGAGGGCCATCAATTCTCTGCTACGGCAGCATTGTAAAATAGCGAGTATTTCTGCCTGAAAGACAGTACACATACTGCCTAAGGTAAAATACCGCATCTGTTTTGACTTCTGGAAATAGATGCCCGCGCCTGAGGTATTCACAAAGCGTGATCCATCAGTGTAGCAGACAATTCCAGGAGGCGAGAGAATATTTACTCTAGATTTTTCCCAGTCATCCCTAGTGGGAAACTGAATGGTATAAAGTCTACCAAAAATAAATTTTGGTACAATAAAGTCACTTGGCATTTTGAGTACTGGCCTATTGGCCTTAGCCCAAACAGCATTGTGACCTACAACCTTGCCTTTTGCATTCCAACTGCCAGCTATGTTTAGTCGATATGCAGCTGCCCTTGCACAACCCTCCACAAAGATATGCAGGGGAGGCAGGTCCAGCAAGACTTCCATGGCTGCAGTCGGTATGGTGCACATGGCACTGCAAATGCTGAGGCAAGCCATTCTATGTAAATGACTAAGCTGACATTTCATAGTAGACAAGTGTGCACGAGGCCACCAGATTAGTGAAGCATAGGTGATCGTGGGTCTAATCACAGACACGAAAAGCCATCGCATGACCTGTGGTGATAGACCCCAGGATTTTCCCTACAGCTTTACGACATTGCCAGAATGCATTAACAGCCTTCTGACATTTGACCTCTACATGGTTGCGCCAGTTTAATTTTTGGTCCAAAATAAGTCCCAAAAATTTGACCTGGTCTGCACGTTGTAGTGGCATACCATAGAGAATTGGTGGTTTAAACCCATCAAGTTTCCGTTTATGAGTGAATAGCACCATTTCGGTTTTATGTGGGTTCACAGATAGACCATTATGGTGACACCACTGTTCCACCTTGGCTAAACCACTTTCCATAAGTGAGGAAATGGTGTCAAGAAACCTTCCAGTAACAAGGATTGCCAAATCATCAGCATATCCTTGACTGTAGAGGCCAGACTTTTGCTAATTCTGCAAAAGTTCGTCCACCACAAGAGCACCACAGCAAAGGAGATAGTACACCTCCTTGTGGACAGCCTTTTGTGGTAGTAAAGATCATGCTGTCTCCACAAGAGTCAGTCATGATTTGGCGAAATCTTAGCATAGCATCAATCCATTTAACAATGGTCTGATGTACGCCATGATTGGATGCTGCTTTGCAGATAGCATTGTAGGTTATATTGTCAGATGCCCCTTCAATGTCCAGAAAAACGCCCAGTGTGAATTGATCTTTTAATCAAGGAGTCATTATACATAGCACGTGATCAGTCCTATTCTCAACAATAATGTTTCATCATATCCTCTAAATTTGTTTTAATTTACTTAAATCCCACCTCTTTCATTTTCTTATAGTTTAAAATCTTTATAATTCTCTTCATAATTTAATGGTATGTTTTAAACTTTAAGTTTCTCTTTGTTTACAACTCTCGCTTAGCAAGCTCATTTTTCAAAACTCTTACTTAGTGAACAGTCGCTTCTACTATTGTGAATTCTTTGTTGTCTAATGCCCCTTCAATCCTAGAAACTAGTTCATGAAGGGCCCTATCAGCAAACTTTCAACACTGATACGCATGTTGTGTAATATGTAAAGGATGTTCCAGCAAGGGACCATCTCTTATAAAGCGATTGATTAATCTTTCCATACACTTCAGTAAGAAGGAGTAAAGACTAATTGGTCTGAAGGATTTTGCCAGGTCATAGGAACTACGCCCTGGCTTAGGAATAAAGATGACCTTTACTTGTCGCCAGGCTATTGGAACATAGCCAAGTGCTAGGCATCTTCGATAAATATTCACTAGGGGTCTCACCAGCATGTCCAGTCCTTCCTGCAAAAGAGCTGGAAAAATGTCATCAACCCCTGGAGTCTTGTAGGGTTCGAAAGACTTTACAGCCCAGCGAACCTTATCAGGTGTTATCACCCTGGAGGCGAGAACTTGGTCACCAGAGCCAGAAAAACTGGTTGGGCCCAATGTGTCCGGATATGCCTCGTTTCCAACTGCAAAGCTGCCAGGAAAATGAGTGTCAAGAAGGTGAAGCAGGGTTTCCCTTCGGCTGAGTGTATACTGACCCGAAGGTAGTTTTAATGAGCCAACTTCACCTGCTTGTGGTTTACATAAAATGCGGCGAAGCCTAGCAGCATCCGACATTTTATCAATGTTGGAGCAGTAGTCCTGCCAGCACAAATGCTTTCTAAGGCGTATAAGATGCTTATACTCCTGTCGAACCTTGCGATAATCAGCCCAATCGGAAACTGATTGAGATAATTTCGCTTGATTCCAAGCTCTCCTACTTTTCTTACGGAGGTCTTGGAGCTCCCTATTCCACCGGGAACAGGTTTGCTCTTTTCCCTCTGTAAACTGCAGGAGGGCTAAACTTAAGAATATGGTACTTTCGGAAAAGGTGCAAAACGAATACGGAATGCCAAAATTTTTTTGCCAAAATGATAGAACATGATAAATTGAAGCGCGGAAAGAAAATTTGGTTAAAATCTGAAGCCATATTTGCAAAGGTGCAGGCAACTCTCGATTTGAGTGTTGCGTGGGACGATTAAACAACTCGATCCAAGGACTTACACATTTGTCAGAAATAAATAATATGGGCTGAATTAACGGAAGGAAGCATAGCAATGAAGGAGAAAAAGGAAAAAAGGCGCGGAAAGTCGTTTAAATTTTAAAAAACTTTAAAAAATTTTCATATTTTTTTGCATGTTTTTCGGTTTTACTCGAAAATCTAAGTTTTTGCTTCTATTATACTCAGGCTTGGAAGCTTAGTATATCTAGAAGGTGTTTTCAAGCTGCTTAGGTCAAGGTCGCTCCCGCTCAGGTCGATGTATTGATGCTTAGGTCGATGTATAGATGCTCAGATCGATGTATAGATGCTTAGGTCGATGTATAGATGCTTAGGTCGATGTATAGATGCTTAGGTCAATGTATAGATGCTTAGGTCGATGCATAGATGCTTAGGTCGACGTAAATTGGGTAT
Source organism: Mermis nigrescens (assembly GCA_036768485.1). Classification (NCBI taxonomy): domain Eukaryota; kingdom Metazoa; phylum Nematoda; class Enoplea; order Mermithida; family Mermithidae; genus Mermis; species Mermis nigrescens. Next base: position 20,212,895 of record JAVLUZ010000157.1, read on the forward strand.
CTACATGTGATTCTGCATTCAGCTGTTTGAATCTTCAAATACTTAGGTCGAGAAGATGCTTGTTTAGGTCGAGAAAAGGCTAATTAAAGAAACCCATAGCTTTTGTAATGTTGATCATAGGCGGATGAAATTTTTTTCCGCGCTTTCTTTTAACATGTTCTAAGTACTGAGCGAAAAAATCCGCTCTTTCTGAAGTTTATTTTTAGTATTCAGAAAGTACCATATTCTTAAGTTACTTCCTGCAGGAGTTCTCATAAGAGGTAAAAAATGGTAAAATCCCGTAGCAAGAAGTTACTTGATTTTACCTCTGCTGTAGGTGCGGGTGCCTATTTTTCCGATACACAGCCTAGGCCAGCGTGTCTGATTAGACCGAGTCTGGGTCAAGGGGCCAGTGTGACTGCGCAGAACGCTGTTACCATCCGCCACACAAGTGCAGCTTCCCATTTATCGACCCGGAGGGATGGAAGGCTGGGTTGGCCTGCCGAAAGAACTGCGTCAACGTGGATTCGAACTTAAAACCTTGCGATTCGTAGGTTTAACTGTTAACCACTCGGCGTCTCTCCGTTTTCTCATAAGAGGATGTAAGAGCTTGCTGTACAGAAGTCAGCAGCACCTTCTATGTCCTCTTTTGTTGAGCAACTAGGAGCCCAAGAACCCAAGCGACTACTAAGGTGCTGCTTAAAGAGTCCAATTAGTGGACCTTGGATTCCTGTACAACCTAGAAGAAAAGGAATCAGCATGCAAAGAGAAGCGTATCTGTCTATGGTCAGATAGAGGCTCTCTTGTGAGACATGCCAATTTCTTATATCATTAGCGAGGTCGAGAGAACATAAGGTTAGATCAATAACCTCCTGTCTCTTCTGCCACAACAAATGTAGGTTCACTTCCCTATTTAATAAAATTAAATTGGTGGAGGCTAAATATTCAGCAAGTACAGTCCCACGTTTATTGGTATCGCTGCTGCCCCACAAGATGTGGTGAGCATTGGCGTCACAACCCAATAATTAGTGGTATCTGCTTTTATTGCAGTAGTCAACCAAAAAGCTCTACCTGGAGGTAAATGAGGAGAGTCAAAAGGCAGGTATGCTGATGTAACAATAATGTTACGCCAGTGCCCTGCACTTTTACAACTTAACTCAACAGACACCATGTCACGGTTGCTAAATTGTTGAAGGAGCACTGGGTTAAGTTTCCGTGAGGCAAGCACGCAAGCCCTTGGTCCTTGTACCGCAGTCCCTACTAACACAGTATATAATTTATCATTTAATCCACATACCTTGTTCTTATAGATCCAAGGCTCCTGGATCAACGCTAGTTTTGTCTGCGGTTTCGCTAGGCAGCGACTAAGTACACCAGTCGCACCTTGGCTATGCTGCAAGTTAATCTGGAATAATTCCAGTACTGATTGGGATGGGAGAGTAATGATACCAACCATCCTAATCTATGTACGAAGGCTTAGGAGTTGGGTGTGCAACAGCAATTGTTTGCTGTGCTCCCCACCACTGATTGCCTTGGTGGGGGGAGCTGGGTCCTCCTGAGCAGTATTCTGCCCGGTGCCCCTGCTCGAATCAAAATCTGTGAGTTCAGGCAGGTTAGTGCCAGATCCCTGGAGGGCTCTGGCAGCACAAGCCTGCTTACAAGTTTTCGTTTCTGGGCCCCGATAAGTTGCTTGCGCAAATTAATGGAGCACTGTTTCTCCGAAAGGTTCTCCAAGGGAGTCCCTTTCGCAAGTGTTCCAGTAGCATTGCCCTCAACTGCCACCTGGTTCCCTATGGCAACTGAGGAGCCACAAGTAGCTCGGCCACCAGTGATGCCCTGTGACAACACACCACTAGTTGGGCTGCAAGTAGCACTGACCGCCAACGACTGCCTTGCAACAACACAGTGCTGGCTGGGTCTCCGGAGATTTTGGAACCCCTCGTCTGCCGGATACACGAGGGCCGGTCTCTGATGACTCCAGTGGTCATAGAACGGTGAGTTGGTTCATGGCTGATAAACTCAGCAAGTTGACAGTTAGGGTCCCAGCAGGGCCCCTTGTGATCCTTAGTGGGCTCACCCTGCCAACTTCTAGCGGCCAATAACCGCCAGACATGCCCAGTAGCCACTCAAGCCCTGGGGAGCAGCTCTTGGTCTGACCTCTCAGTTGCTTCATTGAGGTACTCAAACCCACACCTGGGCGTGGGGGTTTGGGGGGTATGCACCCCCAGAAACCAAAATACCCCCAGAAATCAAAATACCTCCCTAGAATTCAATTTTTTTAAAATTTTTCTGCTTTTTTCGCAATTTTTGATGTCAATGGATAGTGCTTGTTGAGAAACGTCGAAAAATGGTGTTTTTATCACCATACCACCATTTTTGAGGCCATTTTTTGACCTTCAAAAAAATCTTGCTCCCCCCAGAAATTTCTTGCTGCCCACGTATGCTCAAACCCCTCCACTACGTTAAAGTGGCTGCTCATCGGAGGTGTTATAAATCAGTAAAAATTAGAATAAAATGAAAATAAAGTACGTTGGGCTACATGTCACAGCAAACCGCGTTTGAAAAATTTAATTTGAGTTATTTATGGAGGTGTAAAGTTCGAAATGGGGGGGGGTGTAAAATTGGGCGAAAAAACACGTTTTCTTCCATTTTTTGATTGCTCAATATCTGAAATATTTTGCGGAACAGAAATTTTCGGCACAAAAACGTACTACGATTCAAAGTTTACAAACTGGCTCAAACCGAATTCTTTTCACACTCAATGGGGACTTCGGTTTAGATTTTTAAAGTTTACAATGTGTTGGATTGTGGAAAATACGTTTTGTCCCTATTTTTGTTCGCCACTTCCACCGTTCGGGATAAGTCGAATAAATTAAAACTGAGTTGCTTTCACGCAGGTGCACGTCACAGGAAAATGTCGTGATTTACATCAGTATTTAGCTTTTTCGGAAGGTTAAAAGTCGAAAATCGGCGGTGTTAAACGCGTTTCTGTCTTGTTTTTGCTGCCAACTCTCCGGCTATGAGTCTGGACATGATCACAAGTTTAAAAATGTACCAGGGGTCAAATGTCACACATATCGGTGGGGCGCATCTGTTTACATCAAGAGTGGTGTAAAGAGGTTTACATCTAATATTTACTTGTCTTCATGACCATTGCGAAGAGTTAATTGTTTGCATAAATATTGAGTCGTATTATCAGAGAAAGATCAAGATTACGAATCAAGCTAAAGTCTTCTTTACACTTGGTGGTTGTGTAAATTTTACACTGAAAATTAACTTTAATTCAAGAGCATTGCAGGAGCTTAAGTTTTTTCAAAATGTTCTATGTAACGTCACGGATCTGACTGTGAGTTTCCTCTACACCCTCTATTTACGTTTGTAATATTCAATTATTGTTGATGTGTAAAATTTACACAATAAATTTATTTACTTCCATAGCGTTGCAAAACGTGAATTTTTCAAAATATGTTTCTTAAGATCAGGATTACGAATCTAAATGTATGCTTTCTTTAAACCCTGTAGTTATGCTAAGTTTATGCTGAAAATTAATTTTAGTTCCAAGCGTTACAAAAGCTCAATTTTTTCAAAATGTCCCATGTAAAGCCAGGATTACGAATCCTAGTGTAAGTTTTTTACACCCAGTAGTTGCGTAAAGTTGACGCTGAAAACATCTGATTTGTTTTAATAAGGTTAGGCGGTTCTAATTCAGAAATACAATGCTGATGTTCAGAGCAATATTGTTTTCCGAGTTCTAGAGCAATATTGTTTTCCGCGTTCTTGGACTGCTGTCATTATTGTGGCATGTTACCGTATATGTTTGCTGACTGATTTACTCAAATCATGCTAATTAAAAGTAGGGTACTAGCAAAGAAAAATGCTCCGATAGAACAAAACGGACGAATATGCTTGGAATTACGCATCATTAAGGACATAAAAGGAGGGGACTAGAAAAAAGTTACCTATGCGCACAACAAATTAAACGAATCTGCTAAAAATCAGACTTTCTCTGAGCAACACATAAATCGAAGTATATTCTGCGGCCTATGAAAAAATGTGTCTTTAAAAGATTTCTCACTTATTTGCTGTAGAACTTAGAAGGAAACAACGACTTGTGCCAGATAGCCAATTTAGTTGGAAATCACTATCGCATTTTTATGACAAAACCAATATTCAGTACAAGGCTCAATAGATAAATTATGACATTTGCATCATACTGTTTCTTATGGCTCCATAATTTCACGTGCTATGCTAGCGTGATGAGATGATTTGAGTATATACATTTTCTCGTGCTTTGGCATTCTATTTATGTGAGCTGTTAAAATCACCGATCTATCATTATGCACTATTGTATAGATATTTGCCCGAATATCAGATGTCACACTTGTATACCACTGCAACAGCGGTCGTCTGGACTAACATTCCATTAAGGTTATCAAGGTTAGTAAGCAAAATGATTTGTCGTTTTCTTTTATTCAGAAAAGAATAAATTGTCATGTTATTTATTTCTCAAACTAAAGCCGCAACTATGTACTTTCTGTAGGCCGCAGAATATACTTCGATTTTTGTGTTGCTTAGAGAAAGTCTAATTTTTAGCAGAATCATTTAACTTTTTTCTAGTCCCCTCCTTTTATGTCGTTAATGATGCGTGATTCCAAGTATATACCTCTTTTTTGTTCTATCGGAGCATTTTTCTTTGTTAGTACGGGTATACATATAGATGCGATATACGTCGTTTTTGGAAATTTTATTTTGTTATTAGCACTAATAGTCAGTTTCAAACAAGTTTGGGCACAATTTTTAAAAATCATCTACGACAAAAAGCCGACAGATTTCGATTATAGCATTGATCTGATATACAATTATCGTAATCCGCCGGCTTTCTGTTGAAGAAAATTCTTAGAATTTATGCCCAAACTTATGTGAAACTGACTATAAGACGTCTATTAAATTCTGAAGAATTTAACTACAAGTGTGCCAAGTGTACATACGAGTATGCAGCCATCAACCAAATTCTGGTTAGTTGAAATGACGAAAACTCACAAGCACGCAGTTCTACCGGTATTGTGAATTTTAGGGTAAAAATCACACGTGGGCGGCAAGAAAATTCTGGGGAGTAGCAAGATTTCTCAAAGGACAAAAAATTGCCTTAAAAATGGTGGTATGGCGAAAAGACCATTTTTCGACGTTTCTCATCGAGCACTATCGATTGGCATCAAAAAATTGCGAAAAAACGAAAAAAATTTTAAAAATTGAATTTTGGGGGGTATTTTGATTTTTGGGGGTATTTTGGTTTTCTCAGGGGTACATACCCCTCGAACCCACAACGCCCAGGTGTGGTAAAAATACACCACTCCCACATACGTGGGCAGCACCAAAATTCTAGGGGGGAGGGTGCAAGATTTTTGGAAGGTAAAAAATGACCTTAAAAATGGTGGTATGGCGAAAAAACACCATTTTTCAACGTTTCAATATCCAATGGCATCAAAAAATTGCGAAAAAAACAAATTGAATTCTGGGATGTTTTGGTTTCTCGGAGGGGGTGCATACCCGCACGCCCAGGTGTGCTCCCACGCCTATCATGGTGCTATGCCAAGTAGTGATGTAAAAGATCATCTGGATCTGATCTTTTTATCCAGATTCAGATCCAGATCCAGATCATCTGGATCTGGATCTGGTTATTTTCTGATCTGGTTATCTGATCTGTATCTGGATCTGCCAGAAAATCAGAACCCGATCTTTATCTGGATCTGGATCTGTTTAGTCAAGTTATATCTGGTTAAACAGATCAGAAAGTTATTTTTGCACGATGGAATTCTTTATGTTTTACGATTTACTGTGGGTAAGTTATCTAATTAGTTGTAGCCTTACATGCACAGATTGTGTCTCAAGAGCCCCACCAGTCCCAACAGCCCCACTGTCCCAACAGCCCCACCATCCCAACAGCCACACCGAAAATCCTGACAGTCCACCTGTCCCAACGCCCCACCAATCTCGAGAGCCCCACCAATCCCAACAGCCCCACCAATCCCAACAGCCCCACCAATCCCAACAGCCCCACCAATCCCAACAGCCCCACCAATCCCAACAGCCCCACCAATCCCAACAGCCCCACCGTCCCAACAACCCCACCCTCCCAACAGCTCCACTGTCTCAGCAGCCCCACCAATAATCCCAAGCAGCCCCACCAGTCCCAAGAGCCCCACCAATTCCCAGCAGTTCCACCGTTTCAGCAGTCCTATGTACCGTTCCAACAGTCGCACTGTCCTAAGCACACATATGCGTGGGGGAAGGGATGTTTAGAGTTTAACCCCCCAACCCGAAATTCTGGAAATTCCTCAAATTATGCTAGACCCCCAGAATTTTATTTTTAGCACATTTCTCAGTCACTTTAACCAACCAGACCCACAGAATTTGTTCGCTGCCAATGTTGGTTCCAACTGCTCCACTCTTATAATCATAGATGCACAGCACGACCGGTCTGGAGAAGGAGTTTTGAGCGAAAAATTGACCTCAAAACTGGTATGAATGTCAAAATAGCGTAAAAACTACGCTAATCCACATTTTCTGGCTATTTTGAAGCAGATAGCGTGAAAGTTTTGATTTTCATTTAATTCTAACACTTATCTTTCCTTTTTCACTAGAACATTTTTCATTTTTCCTGGCAGTGTAAAGTAGACCATAACGAGCAGGAATCCAATCTTGCGAGATGACTCAAATGAGGCAAAATCCTGGATTGCGCACAAATGCTGAAGCTTCAATTCTAGCAGGTCTACCAGTTTCTCAGGTAGACTTATTCTGAAAATGTAAACCTGAACACTCGTTTATGGTCTTGATGAAATATACGAATTCGGAAAATAGTCAAAAAATATCTTTCATAAAAAATTAATATTGCCTGATTTTATTATATCGTATAATAGCGATTGCAGTAATGGTGAGGCTGCTGGGATTACTGGTGGGGCTGCTGGGACGGTGTAGCTGTTGGAACGGTGGGGCTGTTGGGATTGGTGGGGCTGTTGGGATTGGTGGGGCTGTTGGGATTTTTGGGGCTGTTGGGATTGGTGGGGCTGTTGGGATTGGTGGGGCTGTTGTGATTATTGGTGGGGCTGTTGGAACGGTGGGGCTGTTGAGACCGGTGGGGCTGTTGGGACGGGTGGGGCTGTTGGATTTTAGGTGAGGCTGTCGAAACGGTGGGGCTGTTCGGACGGTGGGGCTGTTGGGACTGTTGAGGCTGTTGAGACATCACCCATGCACGCGGGGGTGGGGGAGGGGTCTGCTGGGGTTTTTGACCCCCTAGATCCGAGCTGACCCCCCAGAATGGCCAAAAAGTGCCGCTGACCCCCAATTTTTTGCTTTCAGAAAAATTGTTGAAGCTCTGCAGAAAAGTAACTTAAGTGATAAAAATGTATTGAAGGTTGTTTTTTCACATAAATTATCATCAGAATTGACCTTTGAGAGACTGTTTTGCCTAAAAATGAGAAAATCATAAATTTTTTCGGAACATTTTCGTTGAAAAAGTTGTTTCAGTCGATGCGCGACATCGAGAAACGTCTAAAAACAATGTTTTTAGTGCCCATGGGCCATTTTTATCGCTTTTTTGATGTTTGAAAAAAATTTGACCTTGACCCCCGAATTTCTATGCTGTACATGTATAGTTTTAGTAGGTGCATCTGTCATTTTTCCTGAATTTTAACAACGTTTTTCTTTGCTGAATTGAAATTAAGCTGGTTTCTTCTTAGTATTGCATTTTGTGTTGTTAGGTAAATGTATTGTTTGTGTTATTTGACAGTGATATCCCCCTGAAATAATACACCCTTTCGTCCTTACAAGCGATCGAATGTTTTTCCTGTTAAACCACAATGTTGCCAAATTCCAGACATCTCACGTTCCTGTGAATATTTAATGCCGTTTTGTTTATAAAGTTGTCAATTAAAGCTGTTGTAATAATTTTTACATTTTTATGCCTCAGTTTCATGCCCATTGGTAAATAGTCTAAACTTGTGAGTTTTTACTTTTTAGACAATTTTTACTGATATCATTTTTATGTAAAAGCTTTAGAATGCAAATTTTCCTCGGCTCTGCCCCAGACCCCTCTGGGGGCTCTTATATTAGTCCTGCCGCCCGAGACCCCCCAATCCATGTGGGCTCTGGCGCTTTACGCCCTCCTCTTCAGCAATACAAATTGCTGCACAAAAAATATTTTTATCTGGATCTGTATCTGTATCTGGATCTTTTTAAATTTTGATCTGGCAAAACGATCTGGATCTGGATCTGGCTATTTTCTGATCTGGTTATCTGATCTGGATCTGGATCTGCCAGAAAATCTGAACCCGATCTTTATCTGGATCTGGATCTGGGTAAAAATCTGGATCTTTTACATCACTAATGCCAAGTCATTTCATGCACTGTTTTGCTTTGTAAATCAATCATTTTTCCTAAGGTTTTTTTCGTGATGAATGATAATTAAATTAGAGGATTAGTTTACAACGCAACGGAGTGTTATTCAAAGCAATAGTCATCACATATGGGCGTGAGGGGTCTGGACACCCGCGAAGCTGACGGGCCGCCGAAAAACCGATTTATCTTTTTAAATTTTTAGTGCTATTTTTCAATTTTGCCCCGTTGAAGTTCGGTTGCTGTCAACCTTTGTTCTAAATCCACGATAATTGACCCCGAAAATCGGTAGGCTCCTAGCCAGAATTCGATTTTCGGTGCTATTTTCTAGCTACGTTCATTAGTGATGTGCGTAGTGCGCATTTTTATTTCAGTCGTAGTAATCGCAAGTCGAACTTTACACTAGGTCTCTAAAACTTTTTTGATGGTTTAAGGTGTCCTCGCAATACAGCTATAAGAACCTACTCCGATAATCCGATACAAAAACTAAAAATCGCGGATTCCTGCTGCGATTGAGCCCTGGGGCAGATATGTCGAGCTTGAACGGTTGTTTCCCCGATTTATTAAACGGCTGTTTACACTGATCGATGGGATAATTTACACAATACATAAGCGACTAATGAACTACATAACGTACTGAAAATAGTACTTAGCGAAAAATCAGCATCAGTATCACACGTCTATCAGAGAACAAATGGGATCCATGTGTTCGTCCGATTTGCTTTCGAGAGCAAATGACGGAATTCGACACTCGAACGTAGTGCCATTCTCCTTTTCCATCTTATAAGTGCCCCTGTATAATTTAAAAATGTAAAGCACGATATAATCATATGTAAGTGCACGAACAAATAGGCGTGGGGAATTTTAGACCCCCGAAATCCGCAGGCACGTAGCTGGCCGTCCTATTTTGGGGGGAAACACCAATTTTTGGGGGGACCAAGCCCAAAAGGGCCAAAAATAGCACAAAATAACGTTTAAAAAGTCCTATTTTTCCGATTTTTCTGAATTTCAGGGGTCCAAAACCCCATTCTCTTCCAGAGATACGTGCCTAGAAATCCGGTAGACCACGCGTGTAACAGGGGGATGAGAAACCCCCTAAGGAACCCAAAGTCAATAAAATTTTTAACCCCATTTTTGTCGAAAAATTGCGTTTTTTCGGTCATTTTCAGGTGCTCTTTTTGCCATTTTAGGCCAAAAAATTGAAGGTCAATTATCAGCCCCTTCCTCTTTGAAATGGCCGGGTTCCTGTTTTGCCACCCGATATTTCGCACGGTAGACCCCATAAATTGAATTTCTGGTGTTTTTTCGCAATTTACGCTACACCAAAACCCTTCCCTCATAATTCGATTGCTGCCCACGCATTCTCATACAGCCGTTAATTTGCATAAAGGAGTCACACGTCCAACTTCTAGCTAGCGAGCCAAAAAACAATAAATTTTTCAAAATGAAAAAAATAAACTCTCAAATTGATCAAATGTCTAATAAGGAGCCTAGTTTCGATTCGAGCAAACATTGGAAATCAAACAGAAGACTAAAAATAAGTCTTCTCCATTTTATAAACCTCTTTTCGTTGACATTAAAAAATCGCGAAAAAACGAGAGAGAAAATCAATTCAGGGGTCTATGACACCCCAGGCAGGACTACATATGAGCGTGACGAGGGGCTACACCATAAGGTGGGACGGCACCAAAATTCTGGGGGTGCAAGATTTTTCAAAGGTCAAAAAAATTGCCTTAAAAATTGTGGTATGGCGGAAAAACACCATTTTTCAACGTTTCCCATCCATTGGAATCAAAAAATTGCGAAAAAAACAAACAAAATTTCAAAAATTGAATTCTAAGGGGGTATTTTGGTTTCTGAGGGGTTATTTTTTGGTTTTTCGGGGGGTGCATACCCCTCACGCCCAGGTATGGGCTAGACCCCTTCCCCCAAAGACCTTTAAAAGTCGGTAGACCCCAAGAATTAACTTCCAGTTTTTTGATATTTCAAACAGTTTTACACCACCTAGGCCCCCCGGGATTCGGTCGCTGCCCATGTATGGACAGGACCCGAAATTCAAGAGGTTCTAGTTGAGTCCGAAAATATTCAGGTCAAAAATAAGGTCGAAAAATCGATGGTACGGCGCAAAAACCACCATTTTCGACTTTTCTAATCGAGCTTTATTTATTAGAACAATAAATCGCGAAAAAACGGAAAAATAACAAAAATGCAATTCAGAGGTCTTTCGAACTTTCTTTAGGACCTTTTGGATTTGGGAAAAATTCAAAAAAAACCCCAACCCCACCCCATTCCACCAGAATGCAGACATTTAATATATGAATCATGATTTACTGACATTTAATTTGTCTCTTTTTATTAATATAATATTTTTTACTAAATGCAGATGTAATTATTACGTAAATGTAAAATATATATTACAGTCGATCACGCTATCGGTGGTGTAAAGTGGCAGAGAAAATAACAAAAATATGCGATTACGAATTTTGAACTCCGTCAGAATTTTATATATATCGAGTGGTGTTTATATATATATATATATATATATATATATATATATATATATATATATATATATATATATATATATATATATTGATAGCATATCGAGTGGTGTTTAAGTTGACAAAAAAACCTCAAAAATATAAGAGTGTAAAGCACTAACAGTTCCTGAAATTCCGAAAGAAGCCGTTATTTGCTGCGTAAAAAAAGCCTTCATTTCTGGAACTCAAATATGGCTTTTCTGTTGTCAGGGAAAGTATATTTAGGTATAGACAAGTGAATAAACTAAATTAGTAATTAAACAAGTAAAAACTGAACGGATAATTAAACAAGCAAATGAATAGTAAAGGGAACAAACAGATTAGTGCATAAATTATCACGAATAAATTGAGGGATTAAATGAATGAATAAGTGAAAATCCATTCAATTAATAAATTAAGAAAAATAAATAAAGAAATGATTGATTAAAAGTGTAAATCGTAGATAAATAATTAGAAGATGAAAATTTTCAAAAAAAATATGGTAGACGATAATCAAATATATTTAGAATAATAATCATCCTTAACCTCACCAAGTCCGAGTTTTTTTTGGCTCACTGCGCGACCCTACCGAAACATGAGCGCGGGAGGAATCTGAACCCCCTAGAATTCCAAAGACATCCGAAATTTAAAAAAATTAATAAATGTCGTTTTGTCACATTTTCTTTATGCTACGCCGAGAGAGAAAGCTCGATGAGAAAAGTTAAAAAACGGGTGCTGATTTTTATTTTAGTTATTTCAATTTTAATTTTATTTCAACCCCTAAAAGTTTTTATTATATTTTTATTCTATTTTCTCATCATCAATTTTTCTGCATTTTTTACTTTCGAAATTGTTCGGATTCACCGCCACACTTGGCCATTGGAGGGTTTGGGGAGTATGCAGCCCCCGAGAAACCAAAATACCCCCCAGAAATCAAAATGCCCCCCAGAAACCAAAATACCCCCCCAGAAACCAAAATACCCCCCAATTCAATTTTTAAATTTTTTTTTGTTTTTTTCGCAATGTTTTGATGCCAATGGATAGTGCTCAATGAGAAACATTGAAAAATTGTGTTTTTTCGCCAAACTACGATTTTTAAGGCCATTTTTTGACCTTCGAAAAATCCTGCACCCCCCCCCCCAGAATTTTGGTGTTGCCCACTTATGCTCACCTCCCCCAGAATTAAGGAACTGCTTATCCACGCCCCGTCCCGTCAAATCCGTCTTTAAGGCGAAATAACGTACCACATGTGGCCGTTCGGGTGTCGTTGCATCACGTGACTGCTGTATTCGAACGCAGGCTGTCGCCGATTAAGTTCGGGTTCCTAATGAAATAATATTTTGAGTAAAATACAAAAATGCTCACATTTTGCATACAGGTATGCGCCAGACATCGCACCATGCACACTGGGGCATACATAAGACAGGGGGATGGGGGATCCCCCACCCAAAGTCGGACGTCCCCCCATGCCCCCTTCCAAAGCCAGAAAATTTTTGACCGCCTACCGCCGATTTTTGGAGAAAATGGAATTTTTTGGCCGTTTTTAGGCGTTTTTGGCCAAAAATTGGAGGTCGTTTCCCTCCCCCTAAAACAGGCCAGGACCTCCACTTTTCGAGCCATTACATGTGCAGGGGGTATGGGGTATCTCCCCTAGCAGGACTTTTGAAAGGCATATCTCCCTCAGCCGTTTTGGGACCAAGCCTATTGCTCGAACCATGAAAAAGCGCCAAATGACGTATAATAGTTTAATTTTAAGTATAAAATACTTAAAAAATACTTATTTTTCGAGCAGCAGAATATTCAGTTCGTTCATTCAGACACTTTTCCTCTATTATTTCGTGTATGTTTGACGTTACAAATCACCCCATCGCCCTTATTGTTGTTTGTTTCGCGTAAATTTAACCCTAAATATTCATGAAAAGTGAAATACGACGAATTAAGCACCAAAATTTGACATTAATTGGGTAAATTACTCATTTACTCCCCCACAAGAAAACTCGGTTAACCTCCTCCCAGAACGTTTGACCGTATGCACGTATGCCAGACATGCACAGCACGGCGATTCTAGCGAAGGGTGAAATTTTGAAGTGTCTTTTTTGGCTCAAAAATGATGGAACGCGTCAAAAACATACTTTTCGGCGTTTCTGACGATAATCTACCTTTCTAGAGCATAAAACCATTTTTTTTTAAATTTAAAAAAAATCAAAAAATTCGAATAAAATGAAGAAAATATAGTCCAAAAATGAATATATGCCCCCAAAATTTGACTCTTTTTGAGCAAACAGATGGCTAAAAACGCTTAAAACAAACCTTTCTTACGATTTTTTTCGGAAATTTTTCAGAAAATCGCGAATTCTGGGAGGGGTGAAAAATTTTCTGCAGGGGTGAAAAGCTGCCTGGGGGTGAACCTCCAACATGATGTATGGTATATGTACATATCTCCTTACTTCTCTTGTTTTGAAAAATTTTGAAAAAAAAATTTTCCACATAAAATACAAAATCCCGAATTTGATTGGATTGATAAAAATTAAAATACGTATATTAGTTATGAAGGCTGGCGTACTGAAAAATTTTTAGGATCATTACTAATATTAATCAACAATATCATAGATTTGAAGGCTCGAAAAAATTTTTCTGAAACGACTGCTAGTTTTTGGCTAACAAAAGATGGAAAAATCGTGCGATCCCATAAGATTACCGGAAACATAAACGCTATTTTGAAAATATTTACGCAATGAATTTTGTAAGTGATATGTAATTTCGTTCCGTGCATGTGACAGCTCAAATTTTTTGGAGCAGCCAGTTTGAAGAAGTCCTATTTTTGGTTAAAAATATAAGAACATGTGAAACAAGTTTCGTCGGAAAAAATAGGAAGTCATCACAGTACGACAAAAAAGGCAAAAAAGGCTAAAAAAATTTAAAGAAAATATGAAAAAATAAATAAATAAATAAATGAAAAAAATAAAAGGAAAAAGGAACAAAAGGGGTAGAAGTGGAGCATGCTTTTAGTATGAAAGAAACCAAAAAACGCGAGAAATTGGAAAAGTATACCCAAAAAATTATATTATGAAAAATTATGTTTTGTGTGGCGCACGAGTCTAGAAGTAAGCAGGATCATATACAGAAAATACACAAAAACCATGTAAAAATTCATTAAAAAAGGCGAGGTCCAAAATAGCATAAAAAACAGCAAAAGTAGAAGGAAAATGATAAAAAATAAATGTAAAGAATGAAAAGCACAAGCGATAAACAACATACGAAAAATGTATTTATTAAAAGAATCGTTTTTCCACTGAATTGTGAAATGAAGGTTACAAAAGATCCCTGCCATTTCTGCAGAGATAAAAACAAAACAATAAAAGACAACAAACCGAACAAATAAGAAATAAACTTAAACAAAATGACGCCACAAACAGAAAAAACATTCCTTTCAAAGTTAGGTTGAAGATGCAAAATCGACTATTTGAAAAATTATCAAAATTTCGACCATTAGTTGCAGACCCGTATCCAGGATTCGGCCAAGGGGGGGGGGGGGCGGCGGACCACACGTGGGCGTGGGGGGATTTGATGGGCATCCTCCCCCAGAATTTCGAATACCCCCGAAACCAAAATACCCCCCAGAATTCAATTTTTGAAATTTGTTTTATTCGCGATTTTTTGATGCCAATGGATAGCACTCGATGAGAAACGTTGAAAAATTATGTTTTCGCCATACCACAATTTTCAAGACCACTTTTAACCTTTAAAAATTGCACCTCCCCCCAAAATTTCGGTGCTGCCCACCTATGAGTGGACCCAACACTGATTGGTCTATATGTCTCGAAAAATTCGTCGGGATAGCTCGCAAAAAGCGCAATTTTTCAACGTTTTTCGACATGCTCTATCTATTGAGATAATAAAATTCGAACTCTTTTGAAAAAGGTTTTTTTTACCCAAAAGGCTGTAAAAAGTTTCATTTTTTGACCACGCGTAGGCCAAAATAATAAAAAATACTCCACATCCGGCGCGAAGCGCCGAAAATTCAAAGGTTTTACGGCAAAGACATTCGAGTTTTCCATCTCTCCGTGCATTACTTTACCTTTCAAAATTTTTTTCAGGCCAAGAGGGGGAGGAGGCGGCCGCCCACCACCCCCTTACATACGACACGGATTACTTGAAAGAATTCCAATTTTTTGAAAAAATTACATACGATATTGCTAATTTTTTAAAGCTAGGAAACTTAAATATGTACAACAATGTTTGACGAGGAATAGCTAAAAACTAAAAAAACAAAAAGTGACTTACAACCATAGGTGGGCAGCACCGAGATTCTGGGGAGGTGAAAAATTTTAAGGTCAAAAAATGGTCTTAAAAGTGGTCGTATGGCGAAAAAACACCATCAACTTCTGGGGGGTGTGCATACCCCCACGCCCATGTGTGCTTACAACTTCCAAGCATTACGATTCTGAATGAGAACTGCGGACCTGTGCGTACGGTCAGAGGTCAAATAAGAATTGTAATAAACTACAAAAATGTGCCAAATAAAACTACAGCCAAACTTACCATCCCTACAACGCCTTTTTCGTGAACCTGTTCCAGATTGCAAACGTTCGAGAAAATCTTCCAGTGTCTTTCTCGCAATATGACGCTTTCGTCGCTAAAATTTTCTAGCCTAATCGAATACCGCCACTAAAAGGCGAAAAAAAGAGTGAATATTTTTTTAAAGCACGAAAACCATACATGGTCAGGGCCTAAATTTGGGAAATAAAAAAAATTTGAAAGATAAATCAAAAAATTGATCTTACGTAGAAGCAAATGAGCACCCTTTTCTATGTTTCTCATCGAGTTTCTATTTTTATTATTAATTATGTATATTAAGTACTATTTTTATTATTATTCTTATTATTATTATTGAAAACTCTTACGCAATTTCTTTTATTATTCTTTGGCAACCGGAAAATAATGGGTATTATACTATTTTCAGCAAAATTTTCTGGATAAAAGTAGTTCCTATTTAGTAATACCAACATGTAATGATTTAATAATTTATTATTTTACTTCATGTCTGCATAAACGACGCAAAATTTAGTAAAAATTGTCTGAAAACCAAATCAATAAGCATATATGATTATTTATATCGAAATACAGCGACTGTTTTTCAGGAAAAAAAGTCGAGATCTCTTAAAATTAATTAAAAAATTGAATTTTTTCTCAAAAATTTAAAGAAAAACGTAACAGCTGATTTTTAAAGCTATAATAAAGACGTTCTCCTTTCTCCTTATTTATCTCTCCAGTTGTTAAAAGTTTTTAATTGAAAAATGAGGTCGCTCAGCACAAAATAATACATTTTATTCGCCTTTTTATTCATTGAAAAAAATCACTTTTTTCACGAACAATCACACTGATCTCGAAATTTCCAAAAAATTTCTCAAATTTCTTCAAGCACAAGGTCGAAAATTCTGGGAGAAGGTGAAGCGAGTTAACTTGCGAGGAGCAACTGAGAAATTTTGTTATTTAACGACAAGCTTTAGGCGTGAAATAGCAATAAGAGCTATGAAATGACCTTTGACATCAAATATGCACAAAATAATTGAAAGAGAAGAGCCTGGAAGAATGAATTGAACAGGCTATTGCTCGAAAAATACGTATATGAACTTGAAACTACATAGTGTATACTGTTAGACTAAGACATATAACGGCTCGAAATTTCGGGTAAGGGGTGCCGGCCATTTTTAGAAGGGTGAGTAAATGACCCCCAAGTTTTGGCCAAAAATGATAGCAAAACAGCTAAAAATTAGAAAAAATACGCAAGTTTTGCCAAAAATCGGGGGATCGAAAATTTTCTAACTTTGTAGAAGGGGCGACTAACATTGGGTGGGGGATTCTCCCCACCCCCTTGTTACTTGCATGGTTAGACATCGTCTGACACTTTTTCAAGGTTTAAGCAATACGTTTCGCTTCGAAGAGGGGTATGCCTCTAAAAGTACGGTTAGGGGAGGGGATACCCCGCCCCCATACCCCTCAGGTACAAGTGTGCAATTGTGCACTGCAGCATACCCAGTATTCAGAAGAGTTTATGTTTTCTTTGCAACCCATGTAAAAGGGCATTACAGTAACCCGAACGCCGTCCGTTACTTCTCTATGAACGCCAGTAAGCTGTAACCAGGGCAAATAGTTCGTTTTCCAGGCTAATAGTAAATCTGACGGTTGCGCAGCTTGACCTACGAGTATAAAGTGCATTATTGAGAATAGAGTCATCCCTTCATTTTATTCAAATGCCTAGTCGCCTTTTAGCCTTAAAACGAAATTTAAGCTTTAAAAACACCGTTTTTTTACCATATTTTCCTGTTTTTTTCCTAGGACATGAAAAACGTGGAAGTATTATAAAAATTTGATGACGTTGAACGAAATATGATCAAAAATGGATAAAAAATTTACACTTTCAAGCCAAATTGACAAAAAAGTTTAAATAGCAAATTTTCTTATTTTTTGGGAAACCAATATTTCTGTCGATAGAAGACAGCAAAATCATTCTGGGAACTTCGAAAAATCTTTCAATAAAAAATTTTTCATCCTCGGATTAGCTACGTTTTAGTTTATAAATTTTTCACTCCGCTCCTGAAGCACATTTTTAAACATATAATACTATGATGCGGAAAGTTCTTCCCCTACAATACTGAAAAACAATATCAAGAACATTATGCAAAACACACTAAACATGCTATTCATAGTCCAATAGATAATTTGTTAAGTATATTTCTGAATATCAATAAGTTAATTTAATTCCAACTCTAATTTTAATTAATTTCTAGCTTATTGCTGCGTTCAACGACATTTTTACCCTCTGTAGCTTTCTGTTTGAAAAATCTAGGCAGATATTCGTGTTGAATAGGCATTTCCTCCGTTGAGCTGTATGGCAAAACATCGTCATGAGATATACACTCTAGTCCTATAAAAATCGGACAACTCATTGAGCAAAATATGGGAATTGACTCAAATTGATTGGTTTAAATATTATTTTATTTATTTATTAGTTTATTTATAATATTTATTTTAAACCAATCAATTAATTAATTAAATACACATTAAAATATAAAATAAATTAAAAAATAAACAAATAGATAAATAAAGATAATATATTTTAAATATAATCGATATAATTTGCATCTAGATAATTTTATAAAAACTACTCTTGCATCCGTAATGCCATAATTAAATAAAAGATGGCGAAATTGAAAATTTAACAGTACGTGTATGGAAAGATAAAAATAATAATAAATAGGTAATAATGACTAATTATAAAGCATATTCAATGAATAAATAATTAATACCAATAAAATAATGAAATACGGACAAAAACATGGAAAAATGTTTAAAAAATAAAATAAGGAAAAAATGATAAATAAGGAAGATTGACTTTTAATCGAAAAATAATAAAATTAAACTCAAAAAATAAAATTCGAAAAATCGCTCTGTAGATGAAACCAGGAAACCTGTCAAGGGCCAACTTTCATAAACTGCACATCTCAACATTACAAATATAGTTTCCCAAGGTCCACAGTTGAGGGAGGGGTGGAAATCCTAAAATGGGGGATCAAAAAATTGAGTGCTCAATTATTATTGTTATCCGACACTGTTTTTTGTGCGAGCTTCTTTCTACATGTACAAAGACCTAAGGATGGATATTTGTTTGAGTGAACAAATTTTTGTAGATATAATACAGAAATATATTATTAAATATATACATTTTTGCATACTACCAGTGTGTGACCTTGCAGAGCCGCATGCAGCCCAAAATGTGAGTATTCGGCCTAAATTTAGTTGATAATATTAGTTCGGCGCACGGTTTTTTTTGTATTCGGCAAAGATTTTTCGCGATGTACAAAGACTTTTGGGGACCGTCTTTGTACATGTACAAAGATTTTTTGGAAGACAAAAACTGCAAAAAAGGTCCGAAATTCACAAAAATTCTCGGCAGGCTCCGCGCCGAAAATGAGCAATTGTGTGTTCTATATATCTTTATAATTTCAGACATTGCATTTTAAAAGGAAAAATGCCAAATTTTTTGGCGCTTCGCGCCGTTTTGAGACGATTATTACTGATTTTTGCCCTCAGAAACCTAGAAATTGCTAAAATACGTAACCAAAGGTCGAAAAACTCTGTTTTTGTCACTTTAAAACCGCTACTGTACCATATTATAGTACCCAAAAATTTGTGTGTACGAAATGTACAAAGAATTTTAGGGACCATCTTTGTACATGTACAAACGGACCTTGTTACAAAAAAAACACTGGTTCGGCGCGAAGCGCCGAAATTTTTCATGAGCATTTGGTTGAATTCGCGCATAAAACTCGACTGAGAAAGCTGCAATAACTTGTATTACAAAATCAGAAATAAAAAGAGATTGTAATACGCCGATAAAATCTTGTAATAAACACTAGTGCGCGTATACATTCAATGCAACATCAAGATGCAGTAGTCAATTTTATCACGGTAGAAAACAGTGAAAATTATCGAATGGTCCTTATTTTTGCATAAAATTTTTAAAAACAGTAGAAATAGGTGCTAAAAGATGTTCCGAATCTACACAAAGATGCCTAAATTATACAAAGCATGATTTTGGAGTGTTTAATGCCCCTGCTCGAAGCTAAATAGACTGTGATAGCGATATTCGACGCGAAGCGCCGAAAATTTCTTGAAATTTTCCTGAAAAATACTGAAAAAAGTTGAAATTACTATTAATTTGTCCCAGAAAGTATTTGTACATTGTACAAAAATAGGTACTAGAATCTACATATGCACGGGCCAAAGTCGATTTTTTGCGGAAACCCGCTTTTAAAGTGCCTTTTGCGATCTTTGGCCGAAATTGCTGATTATTAACGCCCCCCCCTCCTAAAAATGGCCGAGAACCATAAATGCAACACGGGGTTTTAAGGGGTTCCCCACCCAAAGTTGGACGTTCTCAACATTTCCCCTACAAGTCAGGAAATTTTTAACCACACCCATTTTTTACGAAAACTTGAGATTTTTTTGCTATTTTTAGGTGTTTTTTTGCCATTTCTGGCCAAAAATCGCTGATTATTAACCCCCTCCTGAAAATGTCCAAGAATCATACATGCTACACGGGATTTTGGAGGATTCGTCCTCACCACATCCGCCACCCCAAAGTCGAAAAATTTTTGATTCCCATTTTTTGCGAAAACTTGCGCTTTTTGGCTATTTTTAAGCGTTTTTTGCATTTTTTGGCCAAAACTTACTGATCATGAACCCCCCCATGGCCGACAAGCATACATGCAACACGGGGTTTTGGGGAATTTCCCTCGAGGTTAAACGTCCTCACCACTTCCCCCACCCCAGAGTCGGAAAATTTTTTTCTTCGGGGTGAAAGGAAAAAATTTGTGTCGCTTACCCCCCCCCTCTTCCTCCTTCTAAAAATGGTCAGGGAGCCAACCCACCCAAATTTCCAGCCGTTACATGTATGCCGAGTATGCCGAGGAGCCTTCCCAAAATTTTGAGCTGTTACATATATGTTTTTTAGAGATAGTTTGTCTCATTGGTGCGCAAGGTCAAATTTTCAGGGAAGAGGGTGAAAATCAAAAATTGCTAGATAGCTATTTGCTTCGTCAAAACGGCTCTATAGTCGTTTTGGGGTCAGAAAATTAGCTATATAGCCTTTTTGGTCCCAGAAAACTAGCTGTATAGCCTTTCCGAATTCACAAACATAGCTATGTAGCCTTCTTTGACTAAGAATAGCTAATAATTCCTTTTTGGAGTCGAGAAAATAGCTATATATCCTTTTGAAACTCAGAAAAGACAACTAAATAGCATTTCTGAGCTCAAAAAAGACTATATATGTAGCTAGTTTTCTAAGCCCAAAAAGGCTGTATAGCCAATTTTCTAAACCCAAAAAAGGCTATACAGCAATAATTTTTCGGCCAGAAGCGCTGTATAGATATCAATTTTTCAAAGCTAAGGAGGTTATACCCCCTCCCACCCCCATGCTCATGTATGGTTTGTCTATTTACTCTGGCTTACATTCAAAAATGCTGTATCACTTCATGAAATTCTAATAGTTAAGTACACTTTTGCCATAGAGAAAACTGAGTTCAAAAATTCAAAAGATTTTCACCAAAAATCGTCTGACAATGACTTGAGTCTTGGACTCTGAGGGGGTGATACCCTGTCACCCCTCCCCCTATGAGAATGTGCAGACCCTTATTCAGAGGGGCGGGGAGCTTCCCCCCGGAAATGGAAAAAAATTTTGTTTCTCTCAAGGGTCCCCAAAGGAAAAATGAAAACTTGGCAAAGTGCGTCTGAAACACCGCCAAAACAGGTTTTTAGCGTACTTTTGAGCAAGTAAACTCAAAATTTTCCGGCGCTCCGCGCCGGATTTATTGTTTATGTACATTTTTGTCTTCTAAATCGCTTAAAATCGATCAAATTTGAGTTAGACATAGAGGGCATGTCAATTTTTTCTAGCGCTGTGCGCCGGATTCATTGTTTAGCTATAGTTTTTGCCTTCTAGCTTTTTCAAAACAGCTCAAAGTTGAGTTATGACATGGAAAACATGGAATTTTTCCGGCTCTTCGCGCCGTATTTATTGTTTATATGTTTTTTGTCCTCTAGCACGCTCAAATTTGAACTTGACATGCAGAATATGTCAATTTATTAGGCGTTTGGCGCCAAATTACTCATTATCCGTTTTGTTTTTCTCTGTAAAGCACAATGATTAAGTACAAAGGCAAGAGATAAGAAATAATTCGTCGATTAAGAGATGAGAAATCAGCTTAAATGATAAATTTGCTGTATATCAATATGGAATAAAGTGAAAATTTTTATTTTTTCTGTTCACATTTTTCTTCGCCATCGTATAGAGCACGCCGAGATACGCTCAAAACAATGATAAATCGTTATATCAAGATTAGGAATTTATACAAAAATAATAAATATCATCCACATTGGCACATCAACCGAAAATTTATTTTTGTGTCTAAATTTGGCACATTTGCTATATTATATTATTGCATAAGGAGAAATTTTTCTGATTAGTTTAGGGTAGCTGATCCTTTTTAAAGGGTTTTGACTCAAACTTGCACCTGGAAGTTGGGTGGGGTCTAAAAAATCCCTTATGAATAGAAAGATGGAAATTTTTGGGGAAAAGGCAAAATACAGATCGCGAACTGATGAAAATCAAAATTTTTTGCAAAAATGATTGAAGTTGACTAGAAACTGTGAATGAACTCAGTATTCACTTTTAGCATTTATATTAGTTTTGAGAACCATTATTTTTGGCGCAAAAAAGCTCTCTAGCTAAACCATCAGATCGGCCGAGCGATGGTCTAGCCCGATTGAGGAAAAAATCGAAAAAATAACCAATTTTCCATTTTTGCTGAAAAACTAAGGAACAATAATGATTGTCGACTAGAGGGAATTTTTTTGTTGAAAAATCGCGAAAAAAATCACAGTAAACTAATTTTTACCTAAAAATCTAGGGAACGGAAAGAAAATTAGCCGATCCCTTAAAAGGATCATTTTTCTTCACCTAAATTACGTGCACACTTGCATGGCTTACCGTGTATAGTAATTAAACCGCGAGCTGTTTCCCTTGACAACATTGTGTGTCCATGAGATCGGAGTCGCTAGATTAAAAAACCGGGTGTAAAGTACTTTACATCAAATAATATCTGTTAAAAGTTTTAAGCTAAAACGTACAGAATGACCTTGTTTCAGACGCAATCAACAGATACAATAGTACAATAATGTGAATTATTCATCAGTCTTATTTAAATCGTTCGTTAGCCGATTTAATGTTTTTAAGACAGTTATTTCTATAAGATATTGGGGTTTAAGTGGTTTCGTCTCCCCCCCCCGAGAAATTTTCATCCCCCCAGAAATTTTTCAAACCCCTCCCTAGAATTGGCGATTTTTCAAAAGTTTTCAAAAATACCCAGAAAATTCGCAGAAAAGGTGTTTTTAAACATTTTACGCTATCTACAGTGCCGCTCAAAAGTTTAAGGCCTCCCAAGATTTTAACGCAGTGTCTGTTTTAATCCTAAATTCTTAAGTAATTATTGTTCAAGAGTTTCAAAATTGAACAGAACCATAAATAGCAAGTATCATTAATTAAAAGTCAACAAAAAAGAATCGACTAAAAGGAAATCTGATAGCCTTTTGCTTGAATTAATGCTTGTATACAAAGTGTTAAGGAATTGATCAATTTGACGCATGTTTTCTTTGGGATTTAACCCCAGATTTCCTCCATTTTTCAATCATTTTTGCTCGTAAGACGCACTTGGGAATTATGTTTCAGAAGTCTCTCTTTCATAATTCGCCAAATATTTTTAATTGGATTGAGTTTCTGGGACTTTAGGGGTCAGAATAATAAAGGCAATCCCTTCCCCGCAAAATGTGCTACAGTGGTTTTTGCCTTGTGTTTTGGATCATCACTCTTCTGGAAAAAATGTCTTGGATGTTTTTTCTGAGGCAGTCACCAAAGAAGGAACCAAGTGCTCCTTAATTAAGCGAATATATGAAGTGGTTGTAAATTTTGGGTTGGAAGGAAATAAAACCAAATCACAACATCGTGGCTCCAAATGGACACTAGACCAAAGCACTGCATTCTCTTCTGTGTTTGACGCTTCCAGCCATGCATTTGACATTTTATTTTTTGGCTGAAGGTCTGCGGACAAAACTACTTAATTTCAAAATAAAATAATCGAATATCACTCCCCTAGAAAAAGAAACCTTTAAGCAATCGAGAAAAGTCCAACAAACGAAATTTCGAGCAAAAATCAATACCTTTTTTCTGTTAAACTCGATCGCAAAAAGACTTTTTATGACGATCCAATTACGTGGCAAAGATACCGACCAATTGCCTGCCTCAAAACCAATGGTCCACAATTAATAGACAATTCACCCTGCATGTCAGGAGCGGTCCGCAGAGTTGCCTTAAACTTTTGAGCGGCACTGTATATGCTCAAAAGTGTCAAGTTTTCGGCGCTTGGCGCCATTTACTCATGTTTTGACTATATTTTGCTCAATTTATTCGACTTTTTTCGATTTTTTCAAAATTTTTTGCGTTTTTATGCTCCAGAAAAATAGAGCATCGTCAGAAACGCCGAAAACGACGCTTTTGACGCGTAGCCACCATTTTTAAGCCCAAAAAAGGCACTTTTAAATTGCACCCCTCCCCAGACTTTTCCATGTTGTGCATGCATGCTGTCAATGATTCTTAAAATTCGCATTTCGCTATTTTTTATTCGTTTTCCAAACCATATTTTTTCATGTAGAAAACTCACCACATGAGGCAAATCTCGTTCATCGATCAGTACTTGATAGTAAGGCGACGGAACGCCCTTGAGTTCGGTGCCTCCGGCTGTTTTCTCTATTCTGAAACCATGATAATTTGAGCTTAGCTTTTAGAAACCGGAAAGGTATTCCGAAATTCCAAAATAAAATAAATTGAGCTAAAAAGTAGTCTAGAACATAATAAAAATTTACAGTTAGCACCAACGCAAAGGCATTTTGATTTTGTCACTTCATACTAATACAGCCGAACAATTTTGAAAAAACTTAGTGTAAATATTTAATTCGGAGAATGAAATTTTCACAAGAAACCAGCCCGGTTCTTGTTAAAAGAATGTAAACAAAAGTGAAAATTCAGAATTAGTCCCAATATTTGGTCTAAAAATCACTCCCAATATTTGGTCTAAAAATAGAATTAGCTAAATTTTAGAAAGGTGGACTCACTTTGATTTGATAGGCTTGCTAGGACTTACACAGTCGTACTTCCCAATAGTTGGCAAGGTAGGGGCGGCCAGAAAGAGTAAATTCAAAAACGCTAACACGCACACGTGGGCGCTGGGTTGGGAGTACCCCCCCCCAAGAATCTTGTAGAACCCAAAAATCAATAGACCCTCAGAATAGAATTTTTGGCATGTTATTTGGGATTTTTTCGGTTTTGCATCCCCCAGACCCCAGACCTTGGCTGCTGGTCATGTATAGTCACATAGTAGACGGGTCCTAACATGCGTTTTTGCAAAGCACTGTAATACAGTAGCATCATTATATACTTTTTAATAATCTTAAAATGCCATTTTTGGCGTCAGAACGTAGTTGAATCCAATTTCAAAATGCATTTTGCTGAAAAAATACCGTTTTTTGACCACTTTTTATTTTGATAGTTAGCTGTTATGTGACATACAATTGACAATAAGCTTAGGACTATTTAAAAAATTAATACTTTCGCAGTATATATGTAAACTGAAGTTACCAACTTAACTCAATTTTTGGATAAATTAGCCACATTCTTCAACCATAGAAGAAATTTTCTCAGCAGCAGCTTATGTTTTCCTAAAATCGCTTGACAGTACCTCGTTTTAAAAATCTAAGGAAGCCAGGCTGGTTATATTTGCTTAGGGTTTAATCAGTAAATTATGCGCATTTGAAGTAGAACGGGAAAAAGCCTAACAAAAATATAAATTTATTTATAACAAAAATACGAACATTGTTTCGCAGCTGTCTTCGGATTCTTCTGCTGGTTTTTTCATCGGTGAATTTCTATCGAACAAACGAGCAGTCCACGGAAATAGAATAACGGCCCGAAAGCCGAAAATTTTATGGAAAAAGGGCTTAAAACGATACACAAGTATATTCGAAGAAAAAGGGATTGAAGAGAATGTTTAAAGAAGGTCTATTTTCTGTTTTTATGCCCTAAACAATTTTTTAGCGTTTCACATAGCTAATGATGTGATGTAATATCATTTCTGAGGCAGACGAATTTTTGCAATAAATTTCAAAACATTGTTAACAAAATTTTAGTAAAATGTTGTTTGAAATGCCTTCCTGAGTTTCTTTTTCTCTGAAGCGCGATTATCATAAATTTTTCTCGTGCACTACTTCATTTTTTTGGAAATGAGCAAAAATTTTTGCACACATTAACACATTAATGTTAAAACAAGGGCTAAAACGAACGTATCACACATGCAAACTGGGGGGCATGGGGGTGGTATCCCTCTATCAGGTTTTTTGAGAAGCATACCCCCTCAGGCCATTTTGGACCAAAACCGATTGCTCGAAACATGAAAAGATGTCAAATGACGTCAGTGTGATTTCATGTATACATAAAATTATTTGTTAAAGCAATAGACTCTTCAAATCATTCATCCGGGCATTTTACTATTATTTTGTATATATATATATATTTCATGTTGCAGGTCATTCAATAGCTTTTATTGTTGTTTTCATGCAAATTTAACTATAAATATTGATAAAAAATAAAATACGACAAATTAGGTACAGAAATTTGACATTAAATAGGTAACAAATTACTCATTCCCTCCCCCCAGAAAAATCGGTTTACCCCTCGTAGAGCTTTTGACCGTGTGCATGTATGGAACGTGTCAAAACAATTCATAGCCGAATGTGAAGGAAAAGGAATCACCTGGCCTGGCTCGTACAAGCTGCTCGACAAATTCGGCTTTTGGAATTTACCAACTTCAACTAATCGATAGCTGCTTAAAACTTTATCATAAAAGAAAGCGGTAGATAGATACCAATATCTAATCTTTAATAAGGAATGTCTGTTAACTACGATTTCAATTGCATTTTATATTTTTTACAGCTTTCTGTGTATTTTTACCCGCTCTCTAGATTTTGAATTTTCAACGTTTTTTCTGGATTTTGCACTTTTTCAACAAAAATTGACAGGTGGTTTACCTCATTCTCATCCCACAAAAAATACCTCAGCTTTAACTAACTCGAGCAATTCTGCACATCCACCGAATTGAATGCAGTACAGATTTTAATTCTGAATTCTTTCACAGTAGCTATCTATGTGTATTACCATAAAAGCAGAAGATATTCCAAATTATAAAAATATTGCAGTCAAGCTAACATCAGCTAAATCGTTAGATGTTAATCAATAGAATAGGCTAGCAAGCGTAATATTCATTAATATCAGAATCTCTGTTTTTTTTTTTGTACAAAAACTTTCCTTTTTCTGTACAATCGAAAATCAGCTAAAGACTGCCTATAATTTGTGTACAACGATGTACAAAAACCACTATAAAAATCTTTTAAAGAGCCTTAAAATCTTTGTTCCGTACAAAAATAAAAACCAGTGATCAGGATCATTTAAAAGCGAATGATCAATAAGCAATTGACAGAGAAAATTACGAATTAAGAAATACGTTGCACGATTAAGCAAAGTTATAGCATAAAAACTGCCTCTGTAGCATGAGTAATAAGTCAATAAAACTTTTGCATATATACATATCGATATATACATCAAAACGCATAGATAGATTACTGCAGCTTCGAATGTAATAGCATGATAAAAGTTTTCCATAATTAAAGGAATTCATTCAGATAGCCAGCCTCGTTTAACTTGACTAAATAAGTCAGATCGACAACAAAAAGTGAAACTTCGAATGGCAGATGATACGCCGAAAGAGATTATTCATAAAAATATAACTGATTCGCCGAGCTTCTCACCTTACTGTTGAATGACGTCGTCTACTAACTTGTTTAAAAACACAATATAAAAAACTGCGTCGTGCCACCATGTCGAGTCTTCTTTATTATCAGCAGCTCGCTAACTGTGAAGCAATATGAATAGTCAAACTACGCTACCTAAATAAATTATAGAAATAATGTCAATTTATGGAAGTAAACGTACGATAACCAACTATTATCACAAATCCACAAAGATGAATATAATTTTTTTAATATTAAATAGACTGAAATTTCTTATTGTAAAATTTGGTGCGAAGCGAAGCACTGAAAAAGTTCCGCGATTCTGTGCTTAAAAGCAAAAGCAGAAGCAAAGGAAAAAATCGTTCCCAAGTTAGAAAAAATGATGAATTAAGGAACTTCGACTACTGACTCAAATCTGTCAGACCAAGATACCGCTAATTTTATGAAAATTTTAACGTTACGATTTAACATTAAAATGCATTTCACTTTGTGCTACCGATCCCCTAGCCCCAGAAGAGAGGATGTCTCAACCTTATCGAAGCTGCCCAGCCCATCCGGGTGACACAATTTACTAAGCGTGTAGTTTCTAGTGGTTGCGCGAATTTCTTCTCGAATTCAGTCATACCCTTTAGTCCCTCCCCTTCTGTTTTCAAAAAATTTTAGTTATGCCCCCGCCTCCAAATCCAAAACAAAATCATGGATATTGGGGACTAATCGCAAGCACCGTTTTTTTATTCCACTTTTTGGTCTATTTGTCAACCAAAATTTTGGGAAATGGAAAAAATTTTTGGGCTTGGTTGGCATTTGTGGAAAATTTTTGTAATGTTAAAAATGCGTTTTAGAGAGTTAACTTCAAAAATTTTTCGGCGCTTCGCGCCGAATTGATTTAATTCTTACTTATTATGAATCCTTAAGCCGCGCCGCGCCAATTGCAGCATTTTTATCGACAATCTGGTCTAGAACTTCACTACGATTGAAAATCCTCATCTTCTGCACGGATTCAGTTAGTTTTTGTAATGCAAAAATGCGTTTCAGAGAAGTGAAACTACAAAATTTTTCGGCGCTTCGCGCGAATAGATTTCATTCTTATTGATGTTTAAGCCGCGTGGCGCCAATTGCAGCATTTTTATCGATAATCTGGTCCTGGAACTCTACTACGATTGAAAATCCTTACCTTCTGCACAGTTTTTGAAATTCAAAAATGATTTAGAGAGCTAAAATTTCAAAATTTTCTGGCGCTTCGCGCCATTTTGATAAATTATAGTTTTAATTGTCAAAAACGACTTCAGAATTGGCTAAAATGCTTTACTGAAGGAAGGAAATTCAAGTTTCAAGATAAATAACGTATACTGATCGTGATATTTCTTGTAGAGCGCGAAATTTTTATACAAAAAGTGCATCAATCACCGCTATTGCATATGTACATAAAATTTTCTACTTAAAAAACACTGATTTTTCAACACAGGAGCTCTATTTTGAACGTTTTTTAGACCTCCCAAAAAAACGTGGAAAAAAATCGGAAAAAGTGGAAAAAAATTCGGGTTCGGTCTATAATGTCAACCAAATCGCTGGGAAAAAGAAAACGGTTATCACAAGTCGCAATCGTATCCACATCGAGATTTGAGATCGAATCAACGAACCGAGCGACCGAAATAGACAGAGCTGAACGAGACTTTCTTCCGCTTCATCAAATGCTACTGAACTGCATACATACGCCTTTACTACATGACTATGTTAAAACATACGTGAAATAGTAGCTACACGAATGCCCTGCCCTGCCCCCAACCAGTGTTGCCAGGTCCCAAAATTCAGATTCTCCTGCACAGAGGTAAAATTGGGGAAAAATTCTCCTGCAATTCTCCTGAAAATATTTTGATTCTCCTGAAAATTCTCCTGACTCATATTTTGCAGGAAAGGTTGTACAGCAGATCTACAATTGTATGTGCACATGCATATCAAGCATGCTCAGGCCAATTTACCTTAGTTAACCCAAGTATTTCATTCTGATCTCTTGCCTGTTAATCCTAGAGGACACTCAAGGCTAAATAATGAACATTGATTCTCTTACAAAAAGCTCATTGGAGCATATCTGCATTATACAGGCAGATGCAAAAATAATGGAAGACTAATGCTGCACCACAAAGTATAACATTTTATTCAACATCAACAGCTGACAAACATTCAATAACGGATTCCTGATCTTCATCAGGATATACTGCTCAAGGGCCTAAGCTAAAGAGGTCGCATTGTTTACAATACACATTATTCGAGAAAAACAGTTTCTGTGCTTAAAACAGTGACCGCCAATTTTCAGTTGCACTTACATCATCAAAAAATTTCTGAAAAGAGCCCTGTTTGCAATGTCTTTTGAAAAAATAAATAATACTTTATTACTAATTGTATGTACTTCAGTAGCAAGCAAATCCTTACGTTTTAAAATATATCCAAAAAATGTTTATAGGCGCATTGCAAACACCGTTTTTTTCCCAGCGATTTGGTTGACATTATAGACCGAACTCCAAAAATTTTTTCCACTTTTTCCGACTTTTTTCAACATTTTTTGAGAGGTCTAAAAACGTTCAAAATAGAGCGCCTGTGTTGAAAAATCAGTGTTTTTAAGTGGAAAATTTTATGTACACATGCAATAGCGGTGTTTGATCCACTTTTTGTATAAAAATTTCGCGCTCTACAAGAATATCACGATCAGTAACGTTATTTATGTTGAAACTTGAATTTCCTTCCTTCAGTAAAGCATTTTAACCAATTATGAAGTCGTTTTTGACAATTAATACTATTATTTATCAAATGGCGCGAAGCGCTAGAAAATTTTGAAATTTTAGCTCTCAAAATCATTTTTGCATTTCAAAAACTGTGCAGATGGTAAGGATTTTCAATCGTAGTGGAGTTCTAGGACCAGATTATCGATAAAAAATGCTGCAATTGGCGCCGCGCGGCTTAAAAATCAATAACAAGTAAGAATTAAATCAATGCGGCGCGAAGCGCCGAAAATTTTTGTAGTTTCACCTCTCTGAAACGCATTTTTGCATTACAAAAACTAACCGAATCCGTGCAGAAGATAAGGATTTTCAATCGTAGTAAAGTTCTAGATCAAATTTTCGATAAAAAATGCTGCAGTTGACGCGGCGCGGCTCAAATATTAATAACAAAAAAAATTGAATCAATTCGGCGCGAAGCGCCAAAAAATTTTGTAGTTTCACTTCTCTAAAACGCATTTTAACATTAAAAAACTAACTGAATCCGTGCAGAAAATAAGGATTTTCAATCGTAGTAAAGTTCTAGATCAAATTGTCGATAAAAATGCTGCAGTTGAGGCGGCGCGGCTCAAATACTAATAACAAAAAAGAATTAAACCAATTCGGCGCGAAGCGCCGAAAAATTTTTGTAGTTTCACTTCTCTAAAACGCATTTTTGCATTACAAAAACTAACTGAATCCGTGCATAAGATAAGGATTTTCAATCGTAGTGAAGTTCTAGACCAGATTGTCGATAAAAATGCTGCGATTGGCGCGGCGCGGCTTAAGGATTACTAATAAGTAAGAATTTAATCAATTCGGCGCGAAGCGCCGAAAAATTTTCGAAGTTTTAACTCTCTAAAACGCATTTTTAACATTACAAAAAGTTTCCACAAATGCCAACCAAGCCCAAAAATTTTTCCATTTCCCAAAATTTTGGTTGACAAATAGACCAAAAAGTGGAAAAAAACGGTGTTTGCAAACGTCTATGAAACTGATAAAAACAATTAGACGGTGTGTAAAGCTATGTATTTCTGCACTTCGTGATATTAAGTGAATGAATGAATGAAATAATTTATTACTAAAACACGACAATTACGAAAGATGTAAAAGAGTAATAAAACGTACGGTCAAAAGAATAAAAGCGTACAGCAAAAGGCGATGAGCGAGTCATGAAAATGACGATTTAAGCCCGCCCTATGATAAATTTGGATAAGTCGACATCAATTAATGTAGATTTGAATATATTTAAGTTAGGGGAAGAGACTACCAAATGAGGTAGGTGATTCCAAACAAAGATATACTTATAGAAAAAGTCAAATTTTTGTAAATTAGAACGGACAAGAGGAACAACTAGCTTGAAACGATTTGTGCAGCGAGTATTTTGATTAAGCACAAAAAAATCTGTCATGGAAAGACAAGATTTTTGACTAATAATTTGATACATCATACATAAGCAAATATGAAGGCGACGTAATTCTAATCGACTCGACACAAGTTAAGTTGGTTAAGGCGTTCGTCGTAAGAAAGAGGGCTATGATATCCAACTATGTATTTAGTAAATTTACGCTGAAGAGCCTCCAGCCTGTTGATATCACTAATATAAGAAGTAAGAAGTAAGAAGCTTAATGTATGATAATCATTATAACTTGCTGTTTAAGTTTTGAAAATTCTCCTGAATTCTCCTAGATTTTCAGGATTCTCCTGAATTCTCCTGACATTTTAAAATTCTCCTGCATTCTCCTGCAGGTTTACAATTTTTCCTGAAATTTCTCCTGAAAAGCCCATTCTCCTGCTCCTGCTCCTGAAAATTTTAGATTCTCCTGAATTCAGGAGAATTCTCCTGCACCTGGCAACCCTGCCCCAACTTGGAAACAACACACTGCAACTACAGTAACACATTTTGTTTATTAAAACTGTATAAGCTTACACCTGCGTTCTAAAATGTTAAGTCGTGAACCATAAATATATAGCATTGCCGTTGAGATGGGAATCAGCTGCTCGTGGGATAGGCTCAGCCAGAACTTTTTTTAACCAAAATATCTCCTAAAACTTTTGTTAAGGCTCAAACAGTGTAGAAACTAATGAACGTTTATTAATCCACAATTTCTGCTTAATTTTATGCACCATACTCAAAATTTTTGATTTTCAACCATTTTTGGCCATTAACTTGTCTCATTTCTCCATTAAATTTCGCCTAATTTTCCCCATAAAATTTTCCATTCTCTTATTCTAGGTGTCTTAAGTCCAAACGTCACATCCCTCCCCACCCACACCCACATGTCTGGTTGTGCTACTGAAGTGATGAGAGGGCAGAAATCAGCCCGTCATCGCGATCAGAAAGCTTGAAGCAGGCAAGAACAAAATGGACCATACTGTAAATGTCATAGGTAGCGCGTTAGCGCGAATATATGTACTTGGGTGCCCAACGTACATACATGCATATGTATGTATGTCTCCCCCTACAGCAACACTAGAACACTTCTGTATTGTGCGGTTTTTTTAAAGATGGATAATAAAAAAGTTCGCTGCCGGTGTTTTTTTAATTTTTTTAACCAATACCCGGTGTGTAAAATGCTCTATTGTAACGTTATAACAAATAGTTTTTAAAATTTTGGTGGGTCACACCACTTTTCTAATTCAGTTTTGCATTCTGTTTCGTCAGGTTTTTTTTAATGTAGACAATTGAGTAAGCTTAGAACCACTTTTTTATTTTTTGGAAAATGACTTACTTCCGTAGGATCAGTGTAAAGAGTGGTAAAATCTGGGGTTGTAAAACACATTTTAGTAGAATTTTCGACTTGTTCGTCTGCCAAATTCTAGCGTGAGTCCCCCACAGACCTGTTTATGGGAACGTACTACTATTTAAGGACTATACTTTCGGCTTATACAGAGTCATTTATAGGGGTTAACACTTTACACTCTAGTGGATGGTATAAAGACAGTTTTTGTCTCAGATTTCTGCGCCAAGTTCTCCAGTTCGGGACAAATTTAATAGAATAAAAAGTAAGTACGTCCTAAGGACTACACGTCGCAGCTAACCCCGTGTAAAAACTCGATAATGAATTACTTCAAGAGACGTGAAGTTCAAATTCAGGGATGTAACATTGGGCGAATAAAAATACGTTTCCTTCCCTTTTTTGATTGGTCAATATCACAAATAGGATGCTGAACAGCAGTTATTAACACATAAACGTGCCACGATCCAAAGGCTACAAACTGGTCTTAACCTGTCAAGTAACACTGTACATTGATTATAGTCTGTTTCTCATAACTTCGTGCACAAATTCTAAGAATTTTCAACGACAGTTAGCCGAGGGTTACGATAATTATATATCAGATCAATGCTATAATCGCAATCTATCAGCTTATTGTCGGAGATGGTTTTAAAGTTTATGACCGAAGTCGTGCGAAGCAGACTATAATTTATGGATATTATCTAAACTTATCATACGGTGTAAACATGTTAATATCGCGAGTTGTGAAAAGTACACTATTTTTCCTTATAACGCTAGGAAGAACTGTTCGAAATACTGTCTTTCTTTCGTGTCTCACTTTGTTACAAATCTATAGTCGGTTTCACACAAGTTCGGTCATAAATTTTAAAATCATTTCCGACGATAAGCTGACAGATTGCGATTGCAGCATTGATCTGATAAATAATTATCGTGATCCTCGGCTTACTGTCGATTAAAATTCTCAGAATTTAAGCACGAAGTTATGTGAAACAGACTATAACATACAATTTGTCTATCGTTTACGCGATATAACGTAACATCAATCTTCATAATCGTAAGCAATGCTGAGAAATACGGAAAAACGCGATTTTAAAAGAGATTTCGGATGAATTACTAATCGGAAGAAAGTTGACTAAAACGATTAGGAAAACGAAACAATGGAACGAACGCTTGTTGTAGGCAAGTGAAAGCAGATAACTCGACATACGGAGAATAAGTTGTAAAAAAATAAATAACTCTTTCCACCATAGAATAGATTTTCTTTCAGGAACAAAATGTCAGCAGCACCAGATACAAAATTTCTGATAATCTTAAATAAGTATTAAAAGGGTGAAATTTAAAAAATTCAAATTTAGACCAACTGATTCAGATTTTTTCCGAGAAAGACCTTAAGCCTGCTAAAAGTTTGTCAATTTAGAAAGAGCAGGATTAACTCAATTGATTTAAGCAACAACTTTTAAATTTGATGCAGTAGTTGAGAACTGCTGAGGCGAAAAACAAAAGTCATCAGAATTTTCGCCGGTTGTTACTACGTTGAATGAATTTTAAAAAAATTATTTCAGCCTATTGAATTTTTCCAATTTAATGTAGGTATAGGATTTAATTGTTATTAGACATGCACTTAGGGGTTTAGAGGTCTACTACACCCATCAGAATTAAAAATTGAAAACCTTCTTAGTGCTTCGAAACTGACCATGGGTGTGGAGTAGTTTCAGCACTATTAGCATTTATGCCAGTCTTTGAGTTTGCTTTGAAAAGCTTACACTAATTGACATCACCAGGCTGACTCACCCCCATGCTGCACATCTATGGTTTCAAGTCAGTAAAATCGATCAGTACCGAGGAGATCAATGCCCAAGAAACAAAGTGTTTTACCTTCCGGGACACCTTTTACATAATTACGAATGTACGTGTATGTAACTTAAGTACCACCTGCAGATGTTTACATAAATAATTTACGTATGTATTACTTGGTGCATTATACTTTTGCAGAAGAACAGTACCTCCATGAAACTCTAGCCACTCATGCAAGGACGCTTTATTATTAATGATATGTTCTGGTTTGAGAAAATATAATCATTATGCGACTCTTAATTTATTTCAAATATGACGCTGGTCTCTAAATTAGTGCATTTTTACTATTTGGGTTCGAAATCACAGTCGAATTTATTTCAATCTAAACGTTTTATTTTAAACGCGAAAGAATGCAACGGAAAAACGTAAAAGTAAACAAAAATGAAGATAAAACTTGCGCTAACGACATAAAACGCTCATTTGTCGCTTACTGCGAACGGTCTTCTATGCATGGCTTCAATGAAGTAATCAAAGCCAACAGAATCTTCTGGTCGTGGTTTTGGTTTGTTATCATCGTGGCTGCTTTTGTGATGACTATTTTTCAACTAAGTCGATCGACGATCGAATTCCTCAAGGATAATTCTTTTGCCTTGATGAAACCCGTTGATCCGGATCGAGCTATCTATCCCGAAATAGCCATTTGTTATAAGCACTGGATGTACTGGGTGGATTGGCAGAAAGCCAAACAAATGAATTTCACTAAAAAGAGTTTGTTAAAAGGTACATATTCTACGTTAGAATATATACCTTTAGATATACCAGAGTATATATACGTACATATACCAGAGCTCATCAAAAAATTTTAAATAATTAACAAACAAAAGTTTATAATAACCGGAAGTATCGATACAACTTAGGTAAAAAGAAAGGAAACACGTTAATAATGCAAAAAAGAAAAAAACAGCAAATAAATGAAAATTGAAATTTTTTAATAGAGAAATAGATAAATAAATCGATGAAAAAATAAATAAATAAATGAATGAATAGATAAACATATGTATAATAAATAATATAATAAATAAATAAATTAATTAATTAATTAATTTAATTAATTAATTCTAATTAATTAATTAATTACTTATTAAACGAAATAGAACGACAAGAAAAAACGGTAAAAAAGAGACGTATTCTTCAAATTTTGGTAGTCATTCTCAGAAGACTTCATTGGTCCAAAATGTAAATAGAAGATGGCCTTGAAACGATCCGAAATATAGGTACAATATGTCATGAAGATTATGTAAAATAACTCGATATAGTCTACGATTTGAGCGGAATACAAAACAGCATTTAATAGGTAAAAAGTTTTTCATGTTAATAAGACGCTTATACTATTTCTATAATGATTTACCTCACACAGCCATGTCCTTTTTGGGCGACGTTGTAACTGAAGAAGAATACGATGACACGGAAGCTGAAACTGATTTTTGGAGATTTTAAGAGAACAGAACATTACTAGACTATCCGAACTGTATTACAAGATTTCGATTGATCTTCCTCTGACGAATTTGGTAACTGGTCAGCTGGAGCAGAAACCGGTGCTTTTTCGTACGAAACGAATGGATCCGCGTATGCAAATGAACATGATGTGCTACGTGACTCCGGCCCACCTGATCAAAGATTATATCGTCAGCAATGCCACGAATGCTAAGTCGACCGACGAAGCCAGCGACAGTGATACTATATCATTTGGACTATTCGGTGGGCTACAATCGGAAATGTCAGTGGGGTTTAGGCGGTCTAGTTCTAGACTCTCCCAGGCAGGACGGGAGGCAAAAATTTTCTGGGAAAAATACGACAAAATTAAGACACAAGAAGGGAAATCTTTGATTTTCAATCTGGACGGTTTTTACCATATTTTAAGATTTACTTACTATATCGATTTTAAAGACTATTCTAGCTCAAAACAGCTGCTTGATTGACCCTCATATTGAGCTGGGCCAACCACGTACCTACTATATCAATTTTGAAGACTATGCTAGCTCAAAACTCTTTGATTGACCCCTTACTGAGCTGACCCCAGCCCGGAGACTAAACAAGTTTTGCATCTATGGCTAATCTTTTGCGAATTTCGATTCGATTTTTCAGTTTAATAATAATTTTATAATTTTTGTAATCTGTCGTAACTCCCATGTTAAGAAGTATAAAAACTACGTTTGGCTTATTTTTATGCAATAGAATGCGTTTCAATTTCGATCACGTTGATTTTTCAATTATTCCTTATTGTTATCTATTGATAAAATTAATCTTTATTATAAAAACAGATTCAAAGTACGAAACAATGCCAAGTAGCGGCTTCGTGACGGAAATGGAATACGGATTTTACGTGATTTCTGATGTTATACCGAATCCGAATTTTTGGCTGTCAAAAGCGTCGCTTCCAGAGTAAACTAAAAAGATTATCAAGATAATTTTTCGAAGCAATTTTAGATGCTTACCTGTCAAGGAAATTGCAAATATTCCTAATTAGATTCCTTCGCAATTTCGTTTAAGTAGCATAATGGTTAGCGAGTATTTTTTCTTACTTGTCGTAAGCGAATTCGAATGAAAAATTGACTTTTCGCTATACTTTGTCATGTAGGTGATATTAAGTTTGAATATACGGGTTCGTATTACCAGGCCCATATCCAGGATTCTTTGTCGGTAACGGACCCAAGATAATGTTTCAAAGTTGTGAAACTGTCGTTTTTTGACCGCGTTTGAGGCGAATTTAAAGATTTTCTAAGAAAAAGATACAATCTTCCTATCTTTCCATGCCCTCCTTAATTAAGGCCCTACTTATTCATTCTATTATGCATTCAATTATGAACTAGCTTTTTAGGTTTAATTTCTCGCGATTTGCCTGTACCTGCACAACTCTATCCTGATAGCTATGCGGATGAATACGTAAGCGAGATAATAAATTAAAAAACTCTAGTTCATGATAAATGAAGAATAGCTAATAATTTCAGATTTCGATTACGATTATGCGCCATGTGTATCGATGAAAAATCTCGTTTTTAACGTGTACACATGCATACATATCAATTGTTGATTCTTTACTATAAATCACCTTGACTGTGTAATTTCACGATAGAAAAATATGTATTTCCCAGGATTACATAGAATACGTGTCCTTTTAAACGTTTTTAGCGAAATTTTGGCTCAAAAGTGTCAAATCTTCGACTCTTCGCTCCGCACACTTTTTTCGATTACATTTTGCTCAAATTAGTCAAATTTTTTATGTTTTTGAGAAGACTAGCATCGTCAGAACTCAGAAGCATAAAATACGTTTTTACATAAGTTAGCCATCGTTTTTAAACCGAAAAAAGCACTTTGCTGACATGTATGTTTGCCAAAAACAGTCCCATAACTTCTTAATCAAATTACCACTCTCTGTATCTGCTGATGAATGCTGATCAGCATGCATTTAACGGCTCAACATTTTGGGTGGGGGATCCTCGGCCAATTTTAGGGGGGGGGTGAATGACCTCAAATTTTAGCCAAAAAATACATGAAAACGACCAAAAAATTCGATTTTTTCCAAAAGTTCGGGGGTATCGAAAACTTCCAGGCTATAGGGGGATGTGGGACGCTGTGCTGATCAGTCTTAGCATCAATTAATTGAGCTATGTAATACTTCGAAATGCCAATATATTTGCGACTTTACTTCTGAAGCGCCTAATTACCTTAATAATCGTTTTTCGTTGCCTAATACAATTAAAGAAAGTGCCTGATCGATTAACTCGATATCATCACAATGAAACAGGGTTATAACTTTGCCAAAGTTAGCGTATCTTAGAAAAGTCGAAATATGATTTAATTCGCTTAATCTAAAGAGATTGAAACATGAATATTGTGCGTACCTATCCATGATTGTATTTAAAAAGCATCAAACGTACGAAACTTAAAATACATGCACTGACAACAGTGGCGGATACAGGATTTTCTGGCAAGGGGCGGAACCCCAAATTTTTCTAATAGTGTCCCCAAATTGTCCAAAAATCCGTCCATAAAGCTTATAGTAGCGTTTTTTGCCGTCTTTCGAAAGACAGAATCGTTTGTGATGCGAAAAAGTTTGAAATTTTCAAATGGTTTTCTGCGAAAAACGAGCAAACTCAGTGCGAAAGTCGGCACAAAGCGCCTAAAAGTACTCAAGAAATCGTTGTAAGAAATGAAAAATTGTTGTTCTGTACCTTAACTACTCTTTTCACTTAAAAATAAGGTTCTTAAAGCGCCTGGAAAGTCAGAAAATTTCAGTACTACCCGTCGCAAAGCGCCTAAGTATTTTACAAATATCATGGCTAGAATAAAAAATACACATTATTATCCATAATTGCGTCCAACTGTTTTTCGACGATTGGTGGGCGGCCGCCTCCCTCCAGCCGCTCCCGCCCCTTTCTGAATCCGCTCTTGCCTGACAAACAAAATTGCCAAAAACCTTTAAAATATTTCATTCTTAATTGAATAGACATAAAATTACCATTTTATTTTGCCTACTTAAGCGTTTTAGTCTGAAATCACGAAGATGTTCCAATTTTCATTTGAAAACATATTTTGATCTTTCAGAACATTGATATAATTTCACGGATTGAAAATTCACGTAAAATGCGCATGCCATTTGATATTTCCCATAGTTCTGACCATAGGTGCACAGCATGTGACCGATCTGGGGGTCAGCCGGTCTAATGGGGTCAAAATCGAACTTTTTTTGCGGTGCCAAAATAATTTGAAAAACTGGTATAAGCGCTAAAACTAAGTCATTACTCACTTTCTAGTTATAAAGCGCTTTTTCAAAAAATTTTCAATTCTCATCTATTTTCGACCTCTGTTTTGCCTTTTTCCCCAAAAAATTTTCCATTATTCCATTTTGGGGTGGTCTAGACCCTAAACTACCCCTCCCCATGTGCATGTCTGGTTCTGGCCACACATGAGCGGTGGGGGTTTGGGGTTGTACCTCCCCCAGAAGTTGAAACCCCCAGATTACTGTAGACCCCAGAATTTTATTTGTAGTAATATTTTTGGCAATTTTGCCTATCCTGACTCTCTTGGATTTTCTTGCTGCCCATGTTTGGTTCTTACCACATAAATTTTACTTTGCAGATGAGCATGGTAATCGAGCGAGAAGGCTTCAATATTCAGTTCGAGACGACCTCTCGAAGACGCCGCAATACTCAAGCATATCCATGCACTGAAGGCAAACAAACAATCCTATCCGATAGATTTTGCGAATTAAATTGCTCTTACAGGTTCAAGCACTTAAATTTCTGATAAGCCATCAGTACCATATCCAAGATTTTATTCCAGGAGAGACGCCAAAATGCTAAAAATTTATATAATGCGTTAAGAAATGATTTTACGTGATAAAACGATATTCTTCGGTTTTTTGTTCGATTTTCGGATCAGTTCCGCATTTTGAGATAGTAAAAAAAATAAAAATCGAGGGATTCTACTAAAATTTTGGCGCTTTTACTCTCGAAAACTCTATTTTGGAGGCCTTCAATGCAAAAACTTATAATCGCATCTCCGGCAGACGTTTTTACCACTGTAAGCTTAATCTTTCAGTTTTCTGATGATCAAATGCAGAAAATATTTTTGCGAAAATTCCATCTGAAAAAGGTTGCAATAAATATAGTAAATAGTGATTTTTATCAAATCAATGTTCTCCAAGCGCATAAATAGAGTATTTTTATACTGGGGAACGCATATAGAAATCCGATATACATGTGGACATTAGCTGAAAACTCTGAAAGATTTCAGATGTTGCACACCTTTACCCGCTGAAGACGAGCCCGATTATTAATTTTTTACTTAATAGCTTGCAAAAGTCAAATTTCATTTTATCATGTGAAACAGTTTTCTTATCATTCTTTTTCTTACTTTTGCGTTAGAAATATCGTTACAGTTTTAAAGCTTCGCTTCAGTTAAACGAAGAATGATTCTTTCCTTCGAAATTCGAGGCCAAAACATAAATCAATATCTTGAGGTTACTCCACGAACTCGTATTAAGCTGAAGAAGATACTGGCGAATCGGGGATTTTCGTGAGACTGAGAAAATTTTTCCGCACGTATATGGTCCAAATTCGAGTTTTTAAACGAAAAAAACGTCCTTTTATCATTTTTCGGTCTATAGTCTTAGTAAAATTAATCAATTGTATGTGTGGATTTGCGAAATATTAGGACTTAACCGAATCTTATGCGACAAGCACACAATAATCCGATGCGAAGCGCTGGATAATTTCGAAGATTTAGACTGAAGAATAACTAAAATGAGTAGAACTATTGTTTTATTGCGTGCATCCGTCCGTACATGAAGCAATTATACAAAGCTATCGAAGAATACGGCGACGAAAAATTCTAGGCTTTTGCTGAATGCGTGCACTAAAGCTGCTAGCTCTACATATTGTAATCTTCGTACGAGCCACCATCTGTCGCATTAGATGACTACAATCACAAATGGGCATGAGGATCTGGAGATCTGGACCTCCCAAGAATCCGGCGGACCTCCAAAAATCGATAAACCCCCTAGAATAGAATTTTCGGTTGTATTTTTGGCAATTTTTCCCTATCGGACCCCCATAATTGGGCTACTGCCCAGTACAACACAAAAATAAAGCTTCATGTCTGGAGGGAGTGAGTTAACTAGGTATTAAAAATGAGACACTACTCAGAAAAAGCGATCCAAAAGGATTGAAAATTAACCTTCGTTTATTTAAAAAATTTACGAAATGAAATTTACGGTTCAAACTCATTCCCAAACGCCGTTCGTCGAATCAAAGAAATCATGTAAGATTGTCCAGGAAAAGTGATCAATAATGATGAGCAGGCGTGAATTATTTTAATATCTATCGAAACATTAGCTCACGGGTTTAACAATTTAAAAACTGATAAAATTAGTAAATAGCTATAAGGACAAGGTGTAGGCAAGAATTCGTCATTCTTCCGAGATACAAAATTTTGAAAAAAACTTGACAGGAGTGGCCAAAAATATGGCTAAAATACTTACTATTTTTCGAAGTTTCACAAAAACTTTCCATAAAACGTCCCCATGACAAAACGTCTCAATGAAACGTCACTATGACAAAATATATTATACAACGGCAATCAGATGTGCACCCGAATCAGGTTATCTTTTAAAAGTTACTGAAATATCGTGAATCACGATCATTTTGTGATACTAAGAAAAACAAACATCATATGCGAAGTAGAAAAAGAAAAAAAACAAAAATACTAAATCAAAATTGAAAAACTAAATTTGAGAAAAATGAAAATATAAATAAGGATATGGATGAATAAAATAAGAAATCGATAAATAAATAGTAATAAAATAAGCAATTATAATAATTCAAATTTAAAGAAGCATGATGCGACGAAATAGGATCCTTTGAATTTAGGGAATTTCTACTCAGTTCTTCAGTTTTTTATAAATCAAGGCATCAAGGCCTGTTTACATCAAAACGAAGCGAATAAGCAACGAAAAACGCAGAATCTCATTAGGCGTTGACCAGGCAGAATAAACATGCGACGCGGTGCTAATGCATTCCGTTAGCATAAGTTGGAGAGTAAAAAATAGCCAAAACAGCCTTCTGTGTTGCTGGAAAGGAAGAGAATCAAGCGAGCAAACTATGGTAAAATAGAAGAAATGGTAACAAATATTTTAACCCTATACATATTATTTCCCTTGGTCCTTTGACGTTGTACTTATAAAAAATGATGTCAGGGGACGTTTTGTCATGGGGGCAGGACATTTTGGTAGAGACGCTTCGACGGGAGTGTTTACTTAGGACGTTTTGGGGCGATACCGACTAGCGCGCAAAAGGCGTTCGTCATGTAAAAAAACAAAAAGTAAGGATCAAGACAACACAACGAATAGTATACTTTCGAATTATATTGCTATATTTTACATAAGCTCACGGGTTTAACCGCAGATGTAGTTTACCAGAAAATGTCAACTTTGTGGTTTGTATAGACTGTTTTAACATTTAAACCCATTTTCAAAAGGCCATTTTAGTTCAAAAAACTCTTATGAGCTCCAGACCAGCTATGCTATGCATCTACGACCAGACATGCACGTGGGGGATTTCTAGACCTCCCACAGTGGAAAAATGGAAAATTTCATGGGAAAATGAGGCAAAATTAAGGCCAAAAACGGGTGAAAATTGTAAATTTTTTGAGAAGCTCTTCGAATTGACCAGAAACTGTGTAATAAAGTAGTTTTACAGCTATTTTAGCGCATATACCACTTTTTGAGGTCACTTTAGCCAAAAAAACTCAATTTTTGGCCCCCTTCAGATCGATCATGCTGTGCATCTACGTCTATGACCCTAATTACAAAGCCTGAATTCAGTCAAAAAATGGCCACCTTTTCTGCACGAATGCAGAAATTTTTTTCATAGTCTTTCGTGATAATTGATCGCAACTGAAATGACTTTCTATTCCTCGTTCAGGTATCCTCGCAACATGTCGAGTTGCGCCCTTTTGGCACAGCTGAGTCGCGTCGATCAGGACACATTGGACAATCTTTGCATTGGAAAAGTTCAACGAATCATATCGATCGAGTAAGTACAAAATTTGCCGCTTTATATTGGAAAAAACAATGTTTGAGATTAGGAAATGCTTTGTCATAACATTTTAGCTAAAAACTCCACTATTTGGAACACCGAAAAATCAAAGTCAGAAAACGTTTAGTGGTCATCTGGAAACTGATTGTGCAAAATCTTTATTTTCGTATTCTCGTCGATTTTGCATCAACACTACCCTCACGTTATTTTATCTATGATAATCGTTACGCTGAAAACAGTTGCTAGGGCTTTGGGGGTTTAGAGACCCCCTTCTTCAAAAGGACATAATTGGAAATTCGTAGAATAAATGAGCAATACTGAAGTCGAAAAATTAGAAAAACTAAAACTTCTTGCAAAGTGCCTGATTTTACCGCAACTGACAATTAAGTCATGTTTTGTGCTTTTTTAGCGCTTATAGTAATTTCTAAGGTAATTTCAGGTCAAAAAGCTCTACGACCAGGTTGACCCTCCAAAACGGCTTGATCATAGACAAGTCACACTGTGCATTTATGGTTGCTATGTAGCTTAGAATGTTTAGGACATCCTTTTCGAATAAGATATGGAATGATTATAGCTTTCCCTCTAAAACGAAGACTGAAATTAATCTAGAAACTCGAATTGTTAAAAGTGGCTTTGATTTCGTTATGAAGAGCCACTGATTTTTAATTAATTCCGTTTTTCGAATGTATGTATCGATCTCAATGGATGCAATAATAAGAAATGTCGATTTTCATACCTCCCGAAATAATTTGGTTGTACATACTGGGTTCTTTTGCAGGAAAAGCTTGAAATTCGGCTTATTTTACGATCAACTTCAGACCAAATTCAACCCACAAAAATTGTTCAGGCGCCAACTTGAGCTTGGCTTGGACGGAAATCAGACTTCGATCGACGATTTGTTGGTTGAATGCTTTCGAAATTGCATCAACGAATGCGAATATTGGGAATATACGTTTAGCTATAAGAAATCAACCGTTTTCAAGGAAATCGGCGAATGGCTGCAAAAGAATACCACTAACGTCGTCATCGATTATCCCTTACCGGGCCAAGTGCTCATGGTGATCGACGCCGTGGGTCAAACTTGGTACGACTTCATCGGCAAAGTTGGTGGAATTATCGGTGAGTCGAAAAATTAAATAAAAAAGCCACGAAAACTTTTTTGTGAATTTAAGTCAAAAAGTAGGGTTAAAAAATTGATTTTATGAGCAATAAAAATAATTCTTAAAGTTTGTCATCGAGCTCCATCGACCCTGTCGAATGACTGGCATTTTTCAAAATGGAATCCCGGGGTCTTATCATTTTCATCGATTTGCCTAATTCAGAGGAACGAACCTCCGGAATCGTTCCTGTGTAAATATATAAGCACACTATACGTATTATGGGAATAGTTGGAATATTGAAACTTAGGTGGATCGGAAGATAAAGTTTTATACTTTCTCGTTGCTATGACATAAAAGTCGAAGACCATTATTGCCAGAGCCAGGGGCGGATTAAAGGGGTGGTGGCGGCGGACCCCCTTATCGGCCCGAAGTAGC
The DNA here is from genome assembly GCA_036768485.1 of Mermis nigrescens. Classification (NCBI taxonomy): domain Eukaryota; kingdom Metazoa; phylum Nematoda; class Enoplea; order Mermithida; family Mermithidae; genus Mermis; species Mermis nigrescens. The sequence goes on from JAVLUZ010000157.1 coordinate 20,257,656, forward strand.
TGTCGAGATAAATAATGGACATGTAATTTGCAACGATTTCTGGCCATCGACCATCGTAATTTCTCAAATCCGGAAAACTATCTATTTCATGCATTTATTTACTTCCTTGCCGGCGTGTTAGCCATATTTTTTGTATTTTTCTTCTATTTTTAGCATAAATAATCCTTTTCAATTTTTTATCTTCGAAAATTTTACGAATTTTCACCTACACATCACCCCGACTGTTTGTATGGTTGCATCTATTTTATTATTGATTTTATTAAATTATTTCGTTACGTCTTTACATCTCTTTGTTGATTAATTGCATTCATAATCTTCCTGTGTCCCATTAGTCGACATGCTATTTTGATGACGAAGTTTAACATAATCTCAAATATTTCGCAGGAAAATACTAATTTAAATCGCTCAGACTTGTTTCAATCCTCAAGCATCGATTTTTACAGTCAATTTCAGACTATGATTAAAATAAAATCAAAACTCTAGGAATTTCGCCTTAGGCTATCACTTTACTGTAATTCAGAAAAGACCATAAAGATAAACTGAAAACATTGCAAAAATCACCAAGAGGAAATGTCATCTTTTTCATTTTGTTCTAATTCCCAGGTCATTGAATGCCATAATTCATGAAGTTATGGAATGGTCAAGATGCATGCATGTATCTGCAGATGAATGAAATTAAATAGGAACTCGGCGGCAATTAAACAACGTATTCCCACATGTTTCTATTTATGAGAAAAAATGATAAACATATCTCTTTATAATTTTAATTTGGAAGTCAGTTCTTAATTTTGCTCTTATTAAATTCTCATTTCTTTTCTCGTGCAGGAATTTATATTGGCGCCAGCATCATCAGTGTTTTGCAGTTGTTATACGTATTTTGCTGCCACGAAAAACCGTGTTGTGCGCGAAGCAAGCTTGACGATGAACGAACAAGAAGCAAAATATTCAAGTTCAGAAAAAGAAGCGTTGTGGCACCAATTTGATTATTCTCTAAGGAAATATTTATTCGCAAAATATTAATATAAACCGTCAATATTTTCTCCTAAATTTTTTAATGCTTCTTATAATTCTACATTATTGATATCCTTAGCAATACTTATTGTGAATAAATCTGTCTCACTGTGAAGCTTACCAAACAGATTCCGTTTGTTAGTCATTTTCGCTGATATGACAATACTAATTTTGGCTTGCATTTATTGGTATTTTAATTTTCAATAAAAAACAAGGAAATGAACTATTCCTATTTAAAAATAATTGATGCAATGACTAACAGTGCGAGCAAGCCCGTCTAAGTATAATGCATAATAGATAATACCTAATGAACATGAATAATAACACTTGATAGAATAAAAATAATCAATTAATTATAAAAGGAGTAAGTTATAGGAAATAAATGAGAGATAAAATATTTTATAAATGAAATTTTTATTCAAGCATCCTTATAACTTGTCGTTATGAATTTAAATTCTTCTCAGAAAATGCTAATGTTCAGTATGTATGTACTTACATCAGGTTTTTTTAGTCTTCAGACCAATTCGACTAGTATGACCGTTCAAATTAACTTCAAAATTTGATTTCTTTAATCTGTCAGGGTCATCCCAGCTAAGAAGATCAGATGGGGGAAGGATTATGTTAGCGTAATAGAACGGATCAGGAACTTTCCTCTACACCAAAATAACACAGAAGGTATCTTAATTGATCGTTTCGAGATATTCCAGCATTTTCAAAAAATTCGATTCCTATCATTTTAGACCTTAATTTCGGTCCCTGAAAACTTCTATTTTATGCTCCAGGAGAGTTGAAACCTGTTGATGCCAGGCCACTATAAGACATGTACGTAGAGAGGGGGTTTGGGGTCTCTAGACCGCCAGAATGGAAAAATGAGAAATTTTGTGAGGAAAATGAGGCAAAATGAAGGTCAAAGACGAATGAAAATTCAAAATTTTCTTATTGCTTGAAATTGAACAAAAAGTGTGTAAGAAGGTAGTTTTAGCGCTTTAACCAGGTTTTGAGGTCATTTTGGCCCAGAAAAGCTCAATTTTTGACCCCCTTAGAAGACCGGCTGAAACCCCACTCCCATCCGATCGGCCATGCTGAGCGCGTATGGTCAACATCTTTTTAATTACATTCGATTATTAATTAATTATATGAACTATTTTAGATATATTTTGTATTCAATCTGAAATATATTACGATTGAGAAACATTGTACGACATCCACATACTCATACCTATACATACATATGTACACTTCTGTAATATTGATATACTAAGGCACAGAGGCGTAGCCGGGATTTTGCTTCGGAGGGGGCATGCACAAAAAATTTTTAAAGACCACTTTTCCATCGATTGCTTTGTTGTGGTACAGTGGCACGATGTATTGTAAAATTAAGTTTTTCGACCATTAGTTGTGTAGCCTGGCTGATTTATGGGTTTCTGACGATCAACAATACAAAAAGTGTGAAACGGCGCAAAGCGCCGAAATTTTTTAATTTTTTTACCGTTTTTGTGTAGAATTTACAGCTTTTTTATAGACAAACAGATCAGAAATTATGAGTGACTCAAAATGCCCAAAAATAAAATCATTTTTACCGCCGTTAACATTTTGTAGACCTGTGAATACTGACAGTCTGACAGAGCAGAAAATTATCGAATTTGTGCAAAAAAATTTTGACATAATGCCGTAAGTTCAGGCTTTTCAAACAGGAAAAGTGCGCATTAATAACTTAGTATGAAGCACTAGAATATTTTGACTGATTAAGGCTTTTGAACACAATGCTAAAGCCTTAAAAAGAGAAACAACTGTAACCGGCGGAGCTATGCACCAGAAAATTGTGACGCTTTTGCTCTTTAAACTTAATTTATACCTTTACATCATACAGAACAGACAAACTTTCCAGCGCCGCCGGAAACTTTAAGAAATTTCTAACCCTTCTACCCCTTTTGGTCCTACCAAAAGCTTTTTTTACACGTGAAGTAGATTTTAAGGCTGGCCACAGCAAGGTCCGTTGCCGTGCCCCAGAAAATTTTGTAAACAATGCACTTCAATGTTGAATACTAATGTTAAAATTTTTGCAAAATCAGCCAAATCTTAGTTCTGAATTAAGCCCAATAACAGCTAAAATTGATCGACTCACTCAAGACTTCTGAGCTGAAATGCATTTTCGACCTCTGCTAAGTATGCAGCAACGGGTCACTGGAAAATGTATCCATGAAAATTTTGTTCTTACCGTTTTCAGACCCATTTGTAGCCTTCTTATTAACAGGATGTACTTCAGAAAACAGAAAATGCCTAAAAACACAAGAAAATGTGGATATTCTTTTCGATTACAATAGAATTATGTGTCCTTGTAAAGAAAGACAAACAAAGCAGAGAATAAGCTAACTAATACGCAATCATTTTCACACTTTTACTATTATGCTCAATAGCATGCGCAGTTTCATTCAACGAACAAATAGTGGATTAAATCACTAAAGTGATCTGAAGCGCTGGATTATTTTAGCTTATTCAAGCCTCTAAACTCACGGATCTATATAACAATAAATAATAATGACTCGGCGCTAAGCGCCGAGAGATTTTGACGTTTTTTGCCTCTTTGAACTCAATTTTCTTATCATAATTATTGCACCAGAAAAATCAACAAAATTCTAGAAAAATTTTGGAGGGCATATGCCCCCTATGCCCCCCTGGCTACGCCCTTGCTAAGGCAGTTCATATTGTTGCTTAAATATCTGACCTTTCTTACAACGAGATTACTTATAATTTCATAAGTTTGCATGGCAATAAGGTAAAAACAATGATGGAAAACGCGTAGGAAAGCGACAGTTCTCATTATTTTGGCTATATGAATCTCATTGTATACTTTTAACGAGCGATCAATTAAAATGAAGAATTATCAAGTGGGCACTTACAAAAAATAAGTTTGTGTGTTTCGAGCCAGATGATTCAGTCTGGGCTATTTTTTATAATTAAAGTGTCCCCCACAATTGCGTAAATTGATACATTTTTTGCGCATTCGAAATCTTACGGCTAAAACCGAACCAATGTAGTGAGTCTTGTCGTTCTATTAGACTAGTAACAATGGCTAGTTACCAAAATACCTCGGCCATTAAGTTGATCCGGCTTGTGTAATAAATCTCGTCTTTGTTCTTAGCAGAAACCTATAAATTGACATTTAAGTCAAAATTGAGTTAAATATAACCTATGTTTCACGAGATCAAAGTTAAAATTTTTGAATTTTTAGAAATCCTTGATTGATGCTATTCTTCAAAAGAGGCGCAGTATTTCTAAAATTAAGAGGATACATTACACACCTATATAAAATTATGATAGCGCTGGGCATTCTTCGAAAATCCCGCAGGGTATAATAACCTAATCTCTCAAAATCTCAAAGTGAGTCCATCTTAATGCGTTTTCATTCCATTTAGAAATTTCAATATTAACTGAATGTCGGAAAGCTGGTAGAACATACTTTAAAAAAGGCGTATAAATATGATACAAGAGAGATAGATTATTGATTCATAAAATATGAAAATTATTCCGTGAAAAATATATGAAAATGATCATCAATTTCAATTTCGATGGCATTATATCAAGCCCGTACCCATCTAGTAACGACAATAATAATGATAACAGTAATAATATCAGCAATAAGAGTACCTAAAGTCTGTTTCATATGAATTTCATTCGGTCATAAATTTTAAAAACATCTAAGATAAGCTAAAGATTGCGATTATAGCATTGATCTGATAAATAATTATCGTAAGCCTAGGCTTACTGTCGATGAAAATTCTTAGAATTTATGCACGAAGGTATGTGAAATAGACTTAAGTAATAATAGTTTAAATAATAATAATAACAATAATAATAATAATAATAAAATACAGATAATGACAATCAATAAATAATATTTTTAATATAAATAATAATTATTATTATCATTTTTATTATTATAATAGAAATAATAATTATAGTAATAATAATAATTATTATAATAGTAATAATAATAATAATAATAATAATGATAACAATAGTAATACAAATAATAATAATAATAATATTAATAATAATAATAATATTAATAATAATAATAATAATAATAATAATAATAATAATAATAATAATAATAATAATAATAATAATAATAATAATAATAATAATAATGATAATAATAATAATAATAATAATAATAATAATAATAATAATAATAATAATAATAATAATAATAATAATAATAATAATAATAATAATAATAATGTTAGTTATAGTGTTAATAATAATTATTACTAAAACAGTGGTAATAAAAATAATTATTGTAATAGTTATGATAAATATAATATTAATACTCGAATTTATAATAATGCTGATATTAATATTAGCAATACTAGTAATAATCGCATAGTATGCGCTTTAAATAAGCGTAGTATTTTTTTACCGTTCATAAGAAATGAAAATTGCGCCCTGAATAAATTTTTGATCGATTTATCGTTACACATTGCGCGTTGTACACGCAAAGCGTATTCATGCGTATTTTCCTTTAATATCTTCTACGATATTGCATTCATAATCATTAAAACGTCGATAAACCTGTTCCAATACGAATCTAGTTTGTTACTTTAGTATGCAGTCAGATTTAAGAAATTATCACGGCACACTTTTGGTAATCTCGTTAAAATTCGACGTGGTTAATAAATAATATTAATATCTACAAAATTAATTGTGCTTAAGTATACCCATCCAATCTTCAAAACCAAACACCCGTTTCTTATCTAATTTTGGCTTCTGCATTCATAACGCGTTATATTTCGACAAATATTTTACGTTAACGTGTGGGCTAGTCCCATCAGGCCATTCGTTAGAAGTTGAAAAAGAAGTTTCACTTGTTATTTTAGCCGTTCCAGCTATACAAGTGTATATTTTGTGTTTTTGACATCATCGAGCAATGTACATATTACGTCTGGAAACTTTGTTCGTATCATCATGCTTCTGTATGTCATGCAGTATTTTAACGGTTTCTGATTCGCAGCTAAAAATACGCATCTTGAACCTAGTACTTTTAAAGTCTAAAGCATTATTAGCTGATGAGTAATGGACTCAGCAGTCATCAATGAAATAAAAGTATGTCTTGACCTCTGATCGTGCATTATGCATTCTGTAACTAAATAAAAATAGTATTAATAAGGTTGGTGTACAAACTTTTCGCGATTAAACTTAAGTTTTTGGGCCGATCCTCTGATAGCAGCTGATTTCTAATTCAGAAAGCGCTAAGCTGCAGTGAATATAAATGTTAATGATAAGTTTTTTAATTCTGAAAAGTAATATATCACATGTAAAGGCCTCGTCGATTTTGGCATTTTTGGGACAGAGTGCTTTACATCTAAAATCGTTAGTTTTTCTTTTTTTGGGACAGAGTGCTTTTATCTAAAATCGTTAATTTTTTGGGTAAGCAAAAAATTACAAGCTTAACTTATTAAGCTACAGAAAACGAACGAATTTTAGCATTACGTTAATCATGAAGCTAATTCGTTTGCGGCCGTTGGCTCTAGTCGTCCTGTAGATGATGCAAGATTTTCGTCGCTGTCTTAAATTTTCTTAATCTCAATTTTTACGATTGCGTTCTTCCAACTATTTAGTCGATTAAGAATAACGGAAAACATGCGGCTAGCCGGAGACCAAAAACCGGACATCCTGATTATGACTAAAGCGGCACTTTTCTGAGGTTTTTTGTATAAATCAAACATTCTGGAGATTAGCGATGGAATCAGGGTTAACCGTCATTCTGAAGACTTAAAAATAACCTATAAATCCACCATTACTTATCGTCCTCGCCGATCAATTTATAGACTAATTTTGTTCAATATTATATTTTTGTTGAAACTTCATCCTGTTTCATTTCAGTACTATTTGTGCATCATCTGTAATGCTTAGGCCCTACATGTATGGTCTGGTACATCTTGAACAATTAGCATATTTTCAGAATTAAATCAAACAAACACTGGAATTATAAAATAGCCTTTTGTCAGTGATTGGTACAAACTCGTTTATCTCTCATTTTTTGATTGCTCATAGAGTCGCGTAGCGAGCGATCCTCAAATTGGCTTAGATCCCACTGATTTCCTCTGTTTGTTTGCATAAGTGTGCAACTCATGCCAATGCTTATGCTGAGCGAGCGTTTTTTAATCATAGCTTCTTATAAAATTTATTTCCGAGAAAAACGGCAAAAGTAACTGAAAAGAGCATAAAAAATTGTACAAACTTATGCTAGTATTTCAATTCAATGTTAAAAAATCGTTAATTAGGCTAGGACGATAACCCACGACTGTAAAGAAGATAACACGAGAGTGTACCCCCGCGAGAACACGTACGCCCAAAACTTAACGATTAATTTTAGGAATTATAGGCTATGATACATCATTAGTAGTCGATATTTATTTTTTGACGACGAATTTACAAGTGCAACGACTTGCGAATGGATCAAGACGATCAGAATCTGCGAAAAATGGCCGCATCGGCTTCGTTTTACCCGACTGGACCAGCTCAACCGAGGCGGTTTTCATCGGAGCCGGGAGTTTGCCAAAAAGTTGCCGTGCCGGACATTGAAGATGAATTTTCGGCATGGTTTTTAATAAAAATACATTCGAATCGGCAATGTACTTGTTTATTCAGCAATGTTTTATATTTTCGTTTTGGAAAATTAATTTTAAACGATTATGGATCTTCTTGGGTCCCGGTTTTCTCATGAGCATCGCCTATTTGGATCCTGGCAATATTGAATCGGATTTACGATCTGGAAGCGTAGCTGGCTACAAGGTAAGTGACGATCAAAGAATGTTTTTTGAGAGCGAAATTTAAAAAAATCAATTTTCTTTAATTATAAATTATTTTAAATTGTAATTTTCAACATTAAAGTTTCAAAAGTTTTACACTCTTAAAACGTTTTATTTTGGGGCATTTTTAAGAAATATTGGACAATCACTTCGCTTTTTTCAAAATGCGATTTCACAAACAAGATTTATCGTGTTTCTTGCTACACATATGTGTGTTGCACTGCGAGCTTTATTCATTGTATACGTCCGTCCTTTTCTTTTTAGTAAAATAAATTTATCAAAGATTTTCTTCCTGATTGTACTAGTAATACGCAATATCGGCTTATCTTAAGTAAGCTAAAAATAAGAGATCTAAAATTTTTAAGCTCTATGGCTAGAAATTATCTAGAAATATCAATTGTCTAATATTAATTATGTAAAACTATATATCGACCTTTTAACCTAAAAATAGTTCTGGCGTAGGAGAATCACAAAAGTTACTTTTATTTTTCTAGGTAAATTTGAATTTGAAATTGAAAAATGTAAATTGATTGAAATGAAAATTGAAAATATTAATTTATATTTACTAATTTACCGTCTGCTCTGTTTTCCAAGTAAAATTTTCCAGCTGATATTTTCTTGGTAGTAAAAACTACCAAGGCCGACGTATGCGTCTATTTGACTTATGCTCCTTTTTTGTAAAATCGATACTTTCACTTTCAGTTGTTATGGGTATTGCTACTCGCGCATATTTTGGGGCTACTTCTGCAAAGGCTTTCTGCGCGTTTGGGAGTAGTATCCGGTAAGCATTTGGCCGAAATAGCCTATTTTTACTATCCTAAAATACCAAGGATCATGTTGTGGGCTATGGTCGAATTGGCCATCATCGGATCGGATATTCAAGAGGTCATTGGCACGGCGATATCAATTTATATCTTATCTGGCACCAGGTAAGTATAAATTTGAATTTGCCTTATCAAAATTTTGGTCGGTCGGTAAGGTCTTTCCTAAGTAAGGCTACTTTGGCATTAAATTATTTAATGTTAATTATTAGCATGTTAATAATATCAATTGATCTTAATCCATTCAGTTCATCAATAACGTCAAATTGAAAGTAATTTCATTCTAACCAGTCACTTCACAAAGAAACGAATGGTATAATCCGTTTTTTGCGTGATGTAGTCATTACTGGACATACACGTGGGTATTGGGATATTAGGCCCCTCCTAGAAAGGCAAAATGGAAAATTTTCTGGAAAAAGTAAGGTAAAAAAAGGCCAAAACTGGATGAAAATCGAAAATTTTCAATGAAAGGCTAGATTAGATATTGACCAGAAAATGTAAATTAACATTTTTGTGCGCCATTTTAGCTGACCAGTTTTTGATGTCATTTTGGTTGAAAAGAGCTCTCTGGCTGCACCGAATACCCTCCAGACCGGCCATGCTGACCATCTAATGGTCACTCGTCACAATGTATATACAAATCGCAATGCAATATAAATTTCAAATGGACTGGGGACTTTAGGACGCGTTCATCGATGTATGAAGTGATTTATAATTATTTATGTAATTACTTTTCTAAATTTTATACTTTTAATCTTTCAAAATACTGAAGTGGCATTGACAAAGAACGAAGAATTTCAAAATTCGATCAATGCGTATGTTATCACATTGCGATTTTATTTCGCTACTTTTGTTCGTATTGTCCATTCTGGAAATGCATGAACGATTTCGGTATATGATTTAGGATTTACAATTTGGAATGTTATCTCATTAGACTTATCAAAAATTACTCAACTTGAGATGAGAAGCCTTATTTTTCAGGATACCTATTTGGGCTGGAGTCATCATAACTGTCATCGATACCTTGACCTTCCTGCTCATGGATCAATTTGGATACAAAAAATTGGAAGCCTTTTTCTGCTTCCTAATTGCTATTATGGCTGTTTCGTTCGGTTACGAGGTAAGAGCAAGTCCTGTTAATAAATATCTGCTGAATAACTTCCCCTAATATTGAAAATAATTTATTCAGATATAGTTTCGTTGTAACATACTATTGCAATGCATTGTTGAATGCTTGCATGTTAATGATAGTGATAAAAAATGCAAGCAGTGCTTTTCTTTTTTATTCAGGCCTAGTAAGCGGAATTTACATGCATTTTATTATGAAAGATTAAGTAATATTTCGAAGCATGCTCTTCATCATCATTTGCCATTTTTCATATTTTTCATTTCAATGTGATATGGTCCGTCAGGTCAATGTAGCAATGCAGAATTTTATGATGAAGCTAGTTTCAATATGATACGATGTTTAGTGCCAAAAACAAACAGAAAATTCGCAAAGCAGGCTATTTGTTTGTTGTGATAAATGCTCCCTAAGCATGCATTTGACGATTCGAAATTTAGGGTGGGGGTCCTGGCCATTTTTTGGGTAGAGGGGGCTAGTGATCTTCAAATTTTGACCAAAAAATGGCGAAAAAGCACCCAAAAATGACCCAATAACGCAAGTTTTCGACAAAAATCAATAGGATCATTTGCTTTTGCGCTTGGGGGGGCGACGACCAACTTTGGATGGGGGATGTCTCAACCCTCCTCTCACATGCATGCCCCTAAATACTGGCCCGCATCCTGGATTTTATTTTGGGGGGGGGCGAAAATACTGAAGTCAGATATCTCTAAAATCATTAGGAGCCAGGCAAAAATAAAGTCATTTTTGAACGTATCACGGCGAGATCTATCCTATAGAAAGAAAAATTTTTTACAAAAATTTTTAGAAATTTTCACTTTATTTCAGGCTCATGTAAAACAAATCTATCGTTTAAACTATCTAAACGACTGATTTCTCATCATTCAATCGACGATTAATTTCCTAGCTTCTGTCTTTGTGTTTAGTTTTTATGCTTTACAAAGGAAAACAGAAAACAGTACAGAAAATGAATAATTTGGTGCGAAGCGCCGAAAAAAATTGTTATGTTCTACATGTTCAGCTCTGATTTGAGCGGTTTTGAGCGGACTAGAAGACAAAAAATATAGACAAACAATAAATCCAGCTTCGGTCTCTCCATGTCATAACTCAAATTTGAGCTGTTTAAAGTATGCTAGAAGGCAAAAACTACATCTGAAGAATAAATCCGGCGCGAAGCGCCAGAAAAAATCTACATGCTCTCCATGTCTAACTCAAATTTGAGCAATCTCGAGGGTTTAGAGGACAAAACTATACATAAACGATAAATCAATTTTGAGCGTACTGGCTCAAAATTACGCTATGGCGGTGTTTCAGACGCAATTCGGGAACTTTCCATTTTTTCCTTTGGATGACGCTTGTGAAAAAAACAAAACTTTCCTCCCATCTCAGGGTAGGGGGCCACCCCCTGAACACGGGTCTACCTAGTAATCAGAAACTAAATTTGTCTTTTTTAAATCCTAGTATGTCGTCGTGAAGCCAGATCAAGTAGCCGTCATATCCGGAACTTTTGTACCATATTGCAAGGGCTGCGGTACGGAAGCGTTTTTGCAAGCCGTCGGATGCATAGGAGCAGTCATAATGCCGCATAATCTTTACTTGCATAGTGCTTTAGTACAAGTAAGTGAAATTACCTTGAATCGAGGTCAGCGCAAATAGTAAATTCTGTGAGCAACGAGGCACAGCGTAGCCGGGCCGACGGGATCAGATGGGCTAGTGAAGTCAGTCAGGTAGCTTTTTGAGCTAAAATGACATCAAAAACTGTACCAATGACAAAATGGTGAGAAAACTATATTCATATATAGTTTCTTGTCATTTTCAAATACTTTTGTGGAAAAGTTAAAATTTTATCCATTTCTGACCTCAATTTCGCATTATTTTCCCAAAACATTTTTTATTCTTTTCACCGGGCTTGTCTGAAACTTTTTACCAAAGTCTCTTCCTTTAACCTAATGCTGACAAACGGACTTTCAAAGTATCTAAGCCATCGTTTTCGCATATTTTATGAGAAGTAGCGTGAACTGTACTCGTAAGCTGCGATTGTTATTTTCATATGGTGGTTTGATGTTTAGCACTGCTGCAAAAAGTCAAGGGTTTAGCTTTCAGTTTTACAATTTTATGAGTTTGAGCTGCATTGAAAGGACTTTTGCCGTAAAAACCTATGAGACATGTTCTGAGGTTTTTCGATTTTGACTGAACGATCTCAAATATGCATAGCGAAAAATTTAAGTTATCGTAAAAGTCGACTTGGTTACACAAGTTTGGCTTGATTTGGTTCCTCCAAAAATAGTAGGATTAAAGATATTTGTTGTCATGAAAGCAACTTTACCACATTTTCGATTTAATCAATAAATTAAATTTTTTATTTTTTATTAGTTTTAGTCTTGCCGGTAAGTTAAGTGCAACTTATAAGCCTTCTTGCAAACTTTCTAGATACTCGTAATTTTCATCTTCCGTGAGAATAACGCAGTGTAACTTCTTATATTCCATTCTTTTCGCAACACAACTTATTTTTTTGGCAATTTCATGTTATGCCTACCTCGCTTGTTCTATTCTACTTTTCCTCTGTCTGCTCATCATATAAAGTGTTGACATTTTTCCTATCCCGTTTTCTTTATTAAGCACTAGCTATTCTTAATTCTATTATCTGCTAATTTTAACTATTCAGTATTACAGAAGTACAAAATGCAATATTTTCTAGCTTTTGACTTCATTTCTTAGTCCAGAGACGTGAACCGGAAGAAAAAATCGGCCATCAAAGAAGCGAACAAATACTTTTTCATCGAATCGGCGCTGGCACTGCTTGTTTCGTTCATTATTAACTTGCTCGTTGTGTCCGTGTTCGGAACCGGATTGAATGACGTGACTAATGCCGACCTGGTAATCTCAGATTATTACTTTAATAATGTGTTTCTTCGAAATACTGTCAGTCTTCACCATCTTACTGGGGAGGGGTTTATCAGCCCCAGTTGGCTGCTTACCCCCGCAAAAAAAGCTGCTGACTATTTAGAATTTCCGATTTTTCCGAAAACCGTTTTATCGGCTTTTTGGCTCCAAATACAAATTCCTTTACCGTTTTTGGCTATATTTTGTTCAATACTATCACATTTTTTGGAAATTTTTTTGGGTTTTTGTGCTCTAGGAAGAAAGAAAATAGTCGAAAACTTCAAAAACAGTGGTTTTGACGTTCATTGATCGCGTAAATGAGCACCTTGACCCCCCAGAACTCCCGCGTTGTACACATTTGGTTTTCAATAAATATCAAAATCTGGATATTGATTAATTTAAAAGACTATGAGAAGTAAATTGGGATATTAGTAATAATTATTAACTTAATAATTATTAACTCCCGAAAAACTTTATCCCATAATGAAGCAGATCCTCGCAAAATACAGTACACATTCCCTTCAATCCCGTTCGTGTAAAATTTAATTTTTGAATACCTACATACGAATATATCAGTGCTGGAATACCACCATCATACGTGTGCTTAGGGTTAAGTGAGGTTCAAATAACTTGACCCTGAGAGGCCAAGCAATTAAGCAACCACTTTACAATTGGAAGCAGACCAACCACGTCCAATTTTTGAATAGAAATTTAATTCAATAAAAATTTCAACGTTGTAAGGCTTATTTTTCCTGCAAAATTTTTCAGAAATTTCTAATTTTTTTGGGTAAATTGCTGCACCAAGACTTTTTATGTATATACTCGTAAATAGACATTGGAAAAAGAGTAATCAGGATTAATGCAAAATAAACTAAAGCATTATGAATTGCTAAATCAAAGTTGCTTCCATAATTCACATAGATCATTAAGAGGGTTTTTCGTCGAAGAAAATTTTTCTATCGCAAAACGTGACACCTCGACAAAATGGCTGCTTCGAAGTAGGTATATTTTAGTTCAATGACAAATTTTAGACCAGTTATTGCCGTTATTCCCAACCATGCGTGAAATATGATTCAAGAAAGTTTGCAAAATCACCTGATCTTCTAAAAACTTTTACTCTTTAATGAAAAGATTAATCCGTTTTGTCTCCATGACACAAAATATGGCACTGTTTCGTTCGAACGATATTTCTGAATTTACACTGAATCCAACCGATAATGAGTCTTATCGACTAGATTTCGTCTGACAGGTTGTTTTTAAATATGACTGGTTTTTAAATTTTTTTCAATCCAAATTGATTTTCAAAAATTTGGCCGTAACATTTGATATTTCATGATATTCTAAAGGTTCATGTAATTTTTTGAGATTGTTATAGCCTGATCAAATCACTGGTAAGCCATTCTTTGCAGTTTCTATCTTTATATCGGTAAATCAGATTGCCCGCGAGTGAATAATTATTAAGGATTTATTGGTGGGAAATCTTCAGACTGCTGCGATAATCGCATAGACCATGCGTATTTGTTTGGGGCAGAAATTTCTATCTGGTTACGAAGTAAAATTCCTAAGAAATTAAAAGAGGGGACTTTGTTAGAGATATGTACACACGATAAAAAATCCTGCCCAATTGATTAGAATCAGGTATTTTCACGAAATTTTCGGAAATTATCTCTGATCTGTACATTATGACAGTTTTTGCTAGTTTTAATATTAGAGTATTGGCTATAACAATGCTAAAAAATCAAATCGACCTCTGCCTGACCAAAATCGTGCTGTGTATCTATGGTCTCAGATACAGCATATATATATATATTTTATATATATATATATATATATATATATATATATATATATATATATATATATATATATATATATATATATATATATATATATATATATATATTTATATTTATATATATATATATATATATATATATATATATATATAGCATATATATATATATATATTATATATATATTATATATATATAGCATATATATATATATATATATATATATATATATATATATATATATATATATATATATATATATATATATATATATATATATATATATATATATTATTCAGTTGCTTCTCACATATTTCTTTCTGTAAAACACTTCTTAATTCAGTACCGTTATACCTAATTTTCATTTTTCAGAGAGAGCAATGCATAGCCAGCGAAAATCCGCATTACGATGTTTTCCCGAATAATACCGAAGCCCTCGAGCCAGATATTTACACGGGAGGCGTTTACCTCGGTTGCCGGTTCGGTCAGCTTGCTATGTACATTTGGGCGATTGGAATTTTGGCCGCCGGTCAAAGTTCAACAATGGCTGGTTGTTACGCGGGCCAGTTTGCAATGGAGGTGACACATTAAGCGTTTAATTTCATTAAATATAGGCAATATCACACAAACGTGGGCTTGGGAGAATAAGACTTTGAACCGGACATGGGAGTGGGGGTTGGACTCCTCCATGGAGAATTTAGAAGACCTTATAAAATCGACAGAACCCACTCCAGGATTAAGTTTTGGCGCAATTTTTTGATAATTCTGCCCCAACGAACCCCCAACCAGAATTTGGTTGTTGTCCAATGTATGCTTTAAACTCGCCCTCCTCCAGAATCAATCAGACCACACGTGGGCGTGGGGGGATTGGGGGAGGGGTATGCACCCCTCAAACAACCGAAATAGCCCCCATAATATTCAATTTTTGACAATTTTTTGTTGTTTTTTTCGCGATTCTTTTATGTTATTGGATAATGCTCGATGAAAAACTTTGAAAAATGGTGTTTTTCGCCATACCACCATTTTTAAGACTCTTTTTTGACCTTTGAAAAATCTTGCAACCCCCCAGAATTTTGGTGCTGCCCACCTATGCTCCATACCCATAGAATTGAATTGTTGTCAAGTTTTCATGGGATTTTTGCCAATTTTACACCAATCATACTCCTTTAAAATTTGGCTGTTGCTCATGTATTATGCTTTCATACATGTGCTTAAATTTTGAGTCCCCAAATGGTCCTTTGCTATTTCAAAATTACGATTTGGCTTTTTAAGATGAATTATAAGCACGCATATTTATTTGCCTTTTTGTTGAGACTTGCCTTAAAGTTTGAGGTTAATTAATATTTTGATTTAGAGATTGTGATTATTGATTGTAAAAGGGTAACAGAAAGATCGGTAATTCTTCATTTTTAGTGAACGGGTTTCCGCGCTTTTACATATTTTACAGGTATCGCTTAGAAATGGTAGAAGTATTGCTCCTCGAAAATCAATAATTCATTTTTTCTACTCCCTCATTTTCTGGCATTTGTCAATTATTCTTCAGTATGTTTGGGTCATTAGATCACTTTTTTGTTAGTCATGCGTCAAAGTATTTTGTATGTCTACGTACTATTTATCTGAGTATGTTTATATGTACCTACATCTAACGTAGGTGTGAAAATTAAATAAATTAATGCAAATTGCATTTTCCAGTTCAGTGTACTTAGTTTGTTTATTTTTGACGAATATGACTATGTTTGCATAGTTTTTATTCAAATTCAAAAACTAAACCAATCAACCGACTGAGATAAAGCAGCGTTTTATGCGTGAGGTTATTTCAGCAACTCAGACCTGAATAATAAAAAGCGTTGGCGTCATGTTTGTCACTTGTTTGCGTTGCATTTAGAAAAATGTCATTCACTGAATATTTTGCAGGATCAATCAAAGCATAAAATATCCACCACAATCTTTCACTTCACTTGTCTTCTTTCATATTGTTCAGGATTTAGCACGGTTGCCTTTTTTTGCGAAATTGAGACAAACAATAGTAGTAACTAATCTAATCTTAATCTTTTTGAGACGAACAAAAGAACAAAAAGAACGCGATGACATAATTTTTCGGGGTAAACGGGTTTGAGGATTTTGACCGCTAGAATGGTTGTTGACCCTGTAAAATTATTTTGTCATCCGCAAAACGCTGCTGATCCCACAGAATTATCAATGTTTAAAAAACCTCGAAGTCATGCAAAATTATGCGATATTTTTGCTATTTTGGATCAACTCTCATAATCCTCATGATGTGTCTTTGTCTTAACGACACTATAATTGAGATTTTCTTTATAAGAAAGGCAATAAGTTTGGTATTTATAGTCCGTTTCAGATAAGTTTGGGCACAAATTTTATGAATTTTTCGAATGTAACCCGACGGATTACGATAATTATAAATCAAATCAATGCTATAATCGCAATCTGTCGGCTGATTGTCGGACATGGTATTTAAAATTTATGCCCAAACTTGTGTGAAACAGACTATAGTGTTTCGAAATTTCTTACCTTTATTAGCGGATTAGATGCGTAAATGGGCAGCAATCAAATTCTGGGGTCTGATGGAGTACAATATCGCGAGAAAATTGCCAAAAATTTGATTATGTGGGCTGACTTATTCTGACTCTCAAACTACCCGCGCCCGTATATATGTGGTTAGAAAAGCGCGCTTTGTTCAAACTTCTGTAGTCTGTTTCACATAAGTTTGGGCATAAATTTTATGATTTTTTTAAGTAAGCCGATGGATTATGATAATTATTATATCAAATCAATGCTATAGTTGCAATTGTCGGACATAGCTTTTAAAATTTATGCCCGTACTTGTGTGAGACAAACTAATTTTTTTGGCTCACACAAAACAAATAAAATTATAATAAAGCAATTGTTATACTCACATTCTGCAATCCCGCTTTTACTAACTTTTTTAGTTATTCTTAAGGAAAGTCGGTACGGCAATCGTAGGCTTTTCTTTGTTTTCAAAAAATCTGACCCGTTTAGCATCGCGACTCAAAAAACGGCCCTACATATACTACTACATGACTCGATCTCGTATATGAGTCATCGTTCGTATATTTTGAATGATTTTTATCACAAAATAGTTTTTTCTTAAAATTATGCTCGATTGCTTTTCTTTTTGCTTATATTTAGACGTAATTTAATTTTGATTTGTTTTTGATTTTGTTATTTTATATTCTATAATTTTATAAATGATAATTTTACGTCTATATTTAGTTTTAGATGTGATCACGTTTTTTCCTATTGCAAAGGGTTTCCTGCAATTACGATGGAGTCGATGGAAGCGCAAATTATTCACAAGAAGCATAGCCATCGTGCCAACGGTTTTAGTGGCCGCTCTATCGAATATGAGAGAAATCACGCGATTGAACGATTTGCTGAATGCCCTGATGATGATTATGCTTCCCTTTGCTCTTGTGCCTTTGTTGACTTTCGCATCGTCCGAAAGAATTATGCATTCTTTTAAAACTTCTGTGTAAGGGAGATTTTATTTATTTTATTTTATTTTTTATTTATTTATTTTATTTTTCACTCTCTTTAATATTTTCTTTTTTTAAAGAGCTTACAGATTATTCTTCGCATTTATATCAGCTGGGATCATATCGATTAATTTGTATTTCACGGGTACGTACGTCACGTCGACTTATTCGAACACGTGGCTGCTTTACTTGATACTCACCATTTTCTTCATAATATATTCTTGCTTCGTTGCATACCTGGTAAGTATTTCCATACGTCGGAATAACTTATTTTTCCCTCAATTTTTTATGCTTTTTTCTCAGGTTTATTATTGCATCGTCGCGATGGGCTTTAGCAGCATATCGAAGCTAAATGTAAGCTTTGTTATAACTTAAATTTTTTATTTTTAATAATTTTAATTTGTAATTTTGAGTAATAAAAGAAATAATTTTATGTACGCTTATTATATGGGTCTTGCGATATTTGGTTCATTAATCTTATAATTGCGACCCGCGCTTTTAACTGAAAAATTAGGAAAGTCGCCGGGAAAAACGGTCGGAAAATTGTCGACGAGAACGAAAAAGAAAGAACGATATATTTGTGAATGTAGGTATTCGCACTGGGTCTACGAAATCGACGCAGATACGAACGAGCCTGACATTTGCCTTCGGGACTTACTTACGTAGGTACCTAAACTGCTCTTAGCGCTGGTCCAAATCGCGTAGTCACTGAAGTAACTTCGATTTTCTGGACCCTTGTAGACCTATGGCTTCGATCCCCTGTCCTAATATTGCTGACCGCTTCTTGTCGGGTGATCTCAGCAGCTACGCCCTAGATCCTAAGAGTACCTACCTAAATCCCGAAATGCCGCAAGGTCAGTTGACCTATCTCAACCCTGCTCAAGTTGATGAATTAACTTGTTTTCAAAGTTTACACTTGTTTCGAAATGTTTTTGGTTCCTAATGTACGAAGCACAATGAATTTTGAAAACAACACCAACGAGCTCTAAGCTGATCAGTTATCATAAATAATTTAATAAAATTTTTGACCAATTTTGGGTTGAGAGAAGAATAATGACTTTTGAACGAAATAAATAATTAAAAAGTATTCAACTATCCTTTCCACCAAAAATAACGGAAGTCCTCGACGAACGGAGCCGACCAACCACACCCTCGATATAATTCACCCCTGGGTGGGTTTTATAATTTTATTCGACAATGTACACACGGCAGTAGCCGGGAAACAACGAAATATATCGCTAAAGGATAAAACAAGCCGAACGACGACTTCGTCCATACGCAACTACTAACTATCCCCTCACGGGATTATTATAGTAAAACGAAAACTTAAGACAGATTATCATTAAACAAGATTACTTTTAATCAATTCGAAGCTTCTAGAATGCGATATGCGGTAACACGTAAAACAATTACTATTAGCATATACTTAATTCTATTTTACCAGACAAGTATCTAAAATGATTTTGTAATAAAAATTAGGGATTTATTTGAGAACTGAAGGCATAGCCACGAGCTCACACATCCCGCAGATGGCTACTCGAGATGGACTATGTTACTGGCATACTATATGCGAACTAATGGAAACGAGTTCGCACCGTGTAACTCTCGCAGTTACATATTTTCTTCACGAAACAAATATTATCTATAAATAAAACGCAGCTATTTTTTATTTATCGCAGTATCTTGAAAAAGTTTCACTTATGTTCCTATAGGAATTTTATGAAATTTTTATGCGTTATTCTTTTTTATATATGATGGCGTGGTATGCTACATGCGCGAGTAACCCTGAAATTCTGGAGTTTGGGGCCGAAGTCGATCATGTTTAAAATGCCCAAAAAGTCAAATACATATGAGGGTAAAAACTACTATCTACCGTTATTTCTCCTCGAGCCCTATCCATTTATCTATTACATCCGTGGGCAGCAAGAAAATTCTGGGGGTGCAAGATTTTTCAATAATCAAAAAATGGTCTAAAAGTAGTGGTATGGCGGAAAAACACCATTTTTTGACGTTTCTCGTCTAGCACTATCCATTGGCATCAAAAATTGCGAAAAAACGAACAAAATTTTAAAAATTAAATTCTGGGGAGGGTATTTTGATTTCTGGGGGGTATTTCGGCTTCTCGAGGGATGCACATACCCCCAAACCCCCCGCGCACAGGTGTGATCTATTAGCACCGAAAAGTCACAAAAAATAATAAAAAATTTTAAAAACAGATTTTATATAATTTTGAGAAGGACTATGTTAGTTCTGGTTTCTGGGGGTCCAATCCATACATGGCAGCGGCTAAATTCTGAGGGAGTCCGATGGGCCGAAATTACCTATAATAGCGCCAAGATTTTTATTCTGGGCGGTCTAACGGTTTGGGAGGGGTCCGCCGGATTCTCGAGAAAACCAGATTACACACGTCCAT
The DNA here is from genome assembly GCA_036768485.1 of Mermis nigrescens. NCBI lineage: Eukaryota > Metazoa > Nematoda > Enoplea > Mermithida > Mermithidae > Mermis > Mermis nigrescens. The sequence goes on from JAVLUZ010000157.1 coordinate 20,278,033, forward strand.
ATGATCGTACAATAAATGCAAAATTGCTACATTTTTAGTGCACGAAGAGATTCCTTCCTACTAGTGAATACCTCGGGGTCGATGCTCCTTGGTTAGAACCGATTTCGAAGCCAGATTCAAAGCATAATGGATGTTATAATGCGACAATGTCAATCGAAGATGAGAAGCAGGATGGAAAGGAATAATTTCCTTTAAATTTTGAAATCTCTGTACTGTTCGGGTCGTGATTTTGCAATTGCGAAACTAGTACAGTAGGTACATACATATGTCTTTGATTTAAGATAGTTAATATGAATGTCGCTTTCTCAATTAGATCAAGACTGGTAATATTAGCACTAACCGTACGTTCTTGAAGCTTTTTCATATAGTCTAATATTTTTATTCTGTAAATGTTTTTCAATTTTTATCTGATTTCGCTAATTATGGAACAAGTCGGAAGTAAACTTTAGTTTTATTGTTCCTGCGTGGAAAGCATAACCTGTAAAATAATAGGTTTTAGCACTAGTTCTCCTTTAAGATCTGCCATACTCTGTTTCTCATAATTCTGAGTGAAGGATTTTGCAACAGTAAGCCGATCGTGAATTTCGCCATGAATTACTCTGCTCAATTACAGTCACTATTGTACGAAATTTTACATTTATAAGAACGAAACATCAAAAGTTTTATGTCCAAATTTTTCAGATCATAATTCTTAATCTATATACATATATATTTGTGAAAGTTTGTTTGTATGTTTATTCGGGGTATGCTCCGGCTCCATAATAGTTGGTGGGCTGACGTTTTGGCCCAAGGTCGGCCTACCGGGGGAAGGATCCGTAGCGATATTTAGAATCGACCAATCACAGCCGTTCGCCCTGTACAGTAACAGTAGCGAAGCGGACTATGTCCCCACGCTATAAGTATAGGCGATTTCAGGAGAGCCCATTTTCGGAGATCTTTTTAAAAATGGGTCCATCTTATAGCACAGGGTATGTTACACCGTCTCCTATCTTATAGCACACGCATATGTTATACTGTGCCACGTTTGTATAATGTTACTATACCCTGTGCTAAAGGATAGGACATGATATAACATACCCAGTGCTATAAGATAAGACGTGATATAACATTCCCAATGCTATAAGATAGGACGTAATATAAGATACCCAATGCTATAAGATAGGACGTGATGCAACATACTGAATGCTTTAAGATAGGACGTGCTATAACATACCCAGTGTTACGAGATAGGATGTGATATAATATATTCAATGCTGTAAGATAGGACGTAATATAACATACCCAATGCTGTAAGATAGGACGTAATATAACATACCCCATGCTTTAAGATAGAACGTGATACAACATACCCGACGCTATAAGATAGGACATGACACAACACACCACACTCAATGCTATACAATAGGATGTGATATAACATACCCCATGCTATACAATAGGACGTTATATAAGATACCTCATGTTATAAGATAGGACGTGATATAAAATACCCAGTGTTACAAGATAGAGCGTGATATAGCAAACCCCATGCTATAAGATCGGACGTGATATACCATACCCAGTGCTATAACATATCCTGTGCTGTAAGATAGGTGTCTTAAAACATCAAAAATATGGTTTGCACCAAAAAAATCTTTGAACATCTCAAAACATAAAAAAAATGGTTTTGACCAAAAAAATTTTTTAAACACCCCAAAACATCAAAAATACGTTTTTGACCAAAAAATAATTTTTAAACCTCCAAAAACATCAAAAGTATGGTTTTGGACCAAAAAAGTTTTTTTAATATTCTAAAACGTTAAAAATATGGTTATGATCAAACAAAATTTTTAAATATCCCAAACCATCTAATGGTATAATTTCCAGAACATCCCAGAACATCAAAAATATGATCTAGAATAAAGAATTCTCAGAATCATTGTATAACGTCAAAAATATTGATTTAATCAAAGAAATGGTTGACAAAAGACAGTTTTGAAAAATTTAAAAAATAGAATATGGTTTTGACCAACAATTTTTTTAGAAATATCCCAAAAACATCAAAAGTCCCGAAAAATAAAAAAATACAAGAGACATCTCAATCCCATACAGCTATCAGGCCTAAAATCAGCCCGGGCAACGCCGGGCAGCTCATCTAGTCTTTTATATTTCACGAAAGAGTCCATGGCCTACGCAATTGATGCGTGCAAAATGTCACTAGGTTATAAAGAATGAAAAGTGTCATCTCATTATTGAACAAAAGTTTAAGTCAACACTTTCCGTCTTTTCAAACCGCGCTCAAGTTCTGTGCCATCCACCTACCGCGTAGATTATTTCGTTTGACGACAATTATATGAAAAATTAAGAGAAGAAATTCTAATACATTGTCCATGTTGATAGTGAAATTTCGTGCAGCAGTGATCAAAATTGAGAAGATATTATGAAACAAAATCCACTATCTGTGTCACCCTGTGTGCATATACATAGGTTGTATCTACATATATCAGACAAATAGAATAATCACAATCTGTCAGCTTATTGTCCTTTATTTAAACCTACCAAACTTGAGTGAAACAGACTATTTTCGAATCAGTGACTCAACTTTTTCATGTAATGCAACGGGTTCTAAACAAACTTTCGTGCTATTCATAAACGTTTCCGATAAGAATGTCCGTTAAATACCTTTGGGGGGCAGCATGATTTTTATGCAAGTTTCGGAATAATAGTGTTATATTATAGTGTTGATCAGCTCACATCTGTGCTGTAAGCGGTCAGCTTTCATGCCTAAAATTCATTTGATACAATTGATTTGTATATACGTATGTGCATATGTGTGTACGCAACGCAGGCTCCAGTTGGGATCGATAGCACCACCAGACGTTATAACCACACACAGTGGGGCGGATCCAGGACTTTCTGATAGGGGGAGGAATCCATAATCTTCCTAGTAGGGTCAAAAATTGTCCAGAAAATCCGTCCATTATACTTATGTATCGGTTTTTGCCGTCTTTTGATAGACAGAATCATTCGTGATCTCCAAAAAGTTTAAAATTTCCCAACATTAACGAGAAAAAAGGGGAAATGTAGTGCGAGAATCGGGGCAAAGCATTAAAAAAAATACACGAGAATTCATTTTAACAAGTCAGGAATTCTTGCTCCATACCTAACCCTAGCACTCCTAATGATGGCTAAAAGTACCCTGATCGTGATTTTTATGTAATAGATGTTCTTCGTAGTGTTAGCTATGAATAAATATAGTATGTATAAGAGCAAACAATGTTTTTACATCGACACAGTAAAAAAATTGATATAGAGCCCAAAAATATGTAAATTTGACAATATGCTAAATATGCTATATAACTATACGTGGGCAGCAAGGAAATTCTGGGGTGGATGCAAGATTTTTCAAAGGTCAAAAAATGGCACTAAAAATGGTGATATGGAAAAAGAACACTATTTTTCGACGTTTCGCATCAAGCACTATCCATTGGCATCAAAAATTGCGAAGAAGACGAAAAAAATTTCCAAAATTTGAATTCTGGGGGAAGGGTATTTTGATTTCTGGGGGGAGTATTTTGGTTTCTCGGGCTTTACATGCTTTACAGATGCATGACTAGGCAATTCTGAGCACATATCTACAGCCAAAGTTTATAAGTCTGCTGGGCGTAATAAGAGTATTTTTTCAGCTTTTTCCCAGAATTCTGGGGACCTAATTAGTCGCTTCCCTAACAAACAATAATCTATAACCAATAATTTATGGTTTGAAAGACAGATTGTTTCCGCATCTAAGAGGATCAGAACAAATTCAAAACAAGATCAAATAATGGCATTTCGCGTATAGCTACCTAAATTTCGCAGGCATATTTGTTGGACTAAATTTATTGTTAAAAGAAAGTGAAACGATTTAAATAAAATTGCACCTCTAATCGCACCGTAAACAATTTTTACATGTACTTATAAAATAATAAAGAGCAAACGAGATGCACATAGTACTGCTAGTAACACATAGGCGAGGGTTTTTATGCTAATGGATAGCGCTCAACGTCTAAAATCGAAAATGGTTGTTTCGCCCCAAATAAAAATTTTAGAGTTTTTTAGCTTTGAAAATTTTCGGATCCCTCCGTTTACCGTGTCCTATGCCGGAGGCATAATGAATCACTTTCGTGGCATTGTTTTCTGTTCTACCTTATCCATGTGTCCAAAACTTTGTCTAGCCTCGTTTTGGCTCCAGTTACATCGTTTATAATGGTTTAGCTCGAAGCGGAGTTATAGAGTAGTAAGAAATAGGCATTTTTTGGCCTATTTACAGTGATATACAAAAACTCAAGATGGGAAAATCAGGTTCTGAGAGAATTTAGTGGTTTATTCCTTTCCAGCTCTTTAAATGCATCCCCTGGGTGTTTAGCACAACAGAAATATACTTTTTCTTGTTTTTGCATAATGTCCAACAGGTGCCTATTCTTTTGCATTGTGATAGTTTTTTAATTATACCACTTTCAAAAATAATTTTCATAGAAAATAACATACATATTCAGAAAGAGCATAAAAAATGTTAAGAGAATGTTAACAAGGCTTAGCTTAATATGCACTAGGAGTTTATGCCATTATGGTGCACTTCGACTGCAAAAACATGATGATAAACGGAGGGTTAAGGCTTGAGTTAAGAATCTATCAGAGCAGAAGTCGCCATTTGTTGAATGCTTTCCGATCTTACCATAGAAGGTAAATAAAAATAACAAAACGATAGGTAGGTATAGTTGAAATATATTTCGGAGATATCAAAACACTACCAAGAAAAAGGACACCAACGATGCACTTATGTACACCATTCATTCGCCATTTGAATCTATCAAATTTCGAATGTTCAACTTACACGGTGAAAAACCCAATCAGACGCTTCTTTAGAATTTGAATATAACTTTTTGTTCAAAAGCAAGGACATAATTATGATTATTAGTAAAAAAATTCTACAAAGGCATTAGGTAACCACTTTACTTTAGGGCCAATTTTGGGCAAATCCGGTGGGATAGCAAGGAGGACTGATCTTTGAAGATTTTAGAAGTATAGGTGAGTAGCAGTCAAATTCGAGGGGTCTGGTAGGGCATAATTGCCAAAAACAGTACCGAAAACTCAATTCCGGGGATCTGTCAATTTCGGGGGTTCCCGGATCCTGGGGAGGGGGTCGAGCCAAAACTCCACCACGTCCATGCGTGATCTGAACTAGTCTGCGATTTGTACGCGATGCTTGTCTTGTTATACCTACGAACAATTAATAGAAAATCGCAATCAAATTAAACTGAATAATCGCATGAATAAATCACAAAAAAGATCAATCGCGGAATTTCTTGAGCAGTTGGCACCTCTTAGAATACGTCGCCCACTCCATTTCGAATTCAGAATTCAAATTCGAATATCCCGTCGAGGAGGCGATTTGCGGGCTATCGCACGATCGCTTCCAAAATGGCTTAGTGTAACTGAATAAATCACCGCGGCCGAGGTGTTCGATGCCCTTGGCTCGTTCGACGACCAAACCCGTGAACATTATGTCGTCCAATGGAAAATAACGTCCGTTGTTGAAGTATTGGTCAAATCTGATCGAAACTTTATTCCAAAATAGCGATGGCACAGACATCATATGGGGGTATACGAGCAACAGGGGGATCCTTCGCACACAAAGTTAGTCGTCGCCTCAGGTGGGCAGCACCGAAATTCGGAGGGGGGTGGGGGGGGGGGCGTCAAGACTTTCCAAAGATCACAAAATGGTCTTAAAAATGATGGTATGGCGAAAAAACACCATTTTCAACGTTTCTCATCGAGCACTATCCATTGGCATCAAAAACTTGTGAGGAAAAAATTTTAAAAAATTGAATGCTGGGGGTATTTTGGTTTCCGGAGGGGTATTTGGCCTTCTGGGGGTGCATACCCCCACGTCTACGTTTGGTCGTCGCCAATGCCCTCCCACAAAAAATTTTTTCTGGCCCTCCCTCCCCTCGATTTTCGGCGAAGACATGAGTTTTTGACCACTTTTAGGTATTTTGCCATCTTTGAAAAAATGAACGTCATTCCCCCACTCAGCCCCGCACACAATTTATATTCTTCTGGCGGTTCAGCATTGTGATGAGGTTATTGGGCATTTCGGGGGAAGAAGCCGTAAAGTTCAAATTATCAAAAAGCTATTAAAACGTATTCGATTTTTCTCAATAAGCCTTATTTTTGATATAAAAAGCAAGCACGTTGCCTATTTCCATTTAAAAACCGAGAGAAACTCAGAGGTGAAATACTTTTGAACTAAATACGAGGGATAAGAGTAAAATTGTTGAGAGTACAGTAAGGACGACACATGAGAAGAATAAAATAAAATATATAATAAATTATATTAATAAATGAAATATAATATAGAAATATAATTGAGATAAATAAAATATAATAAAACAAATGACATAGAGCGTATCGCTTACGTCGATAGCATTTCATCCACCGCATCGAACGAAATCACTTGACTAAAGCCAAAACAATATTTGGGATGCCAAGCTCGACTATTAATCGACTTTGAAAGACAAGTTCTTGAAAATGGATTCCTCGTAACGCAATCCCATTTTCTACAGTAACCCGCGATAAATAAAACTGGCAGTTGACTATTCCTGAATTAGCTTGATATGTACCGAAGTGAAAAAAATTTTTTTTAAATAATTAAAAATTTAAAAAAAATTATTCATTATTAAAAACAATAAAAATAGAGCTGACATGAAAGAGAAAAAGCATAAGATCTTAGAAAGATGGATGATCAGAAAAGTTTTTTGACTGAAAGCTTAACTTTTGATCGATAATAAATAATTAATAGCTTTTCAATGAATGCTGAAAAAAATTTAATTTTATTATTAAAAACTATCACTATTTCTGGAAAATTTATAAAAATTACTTTATCGAATGAAATTCGATATCAGCTAAATCAAAATTTTCATGGGAGGCGAGGAACGACCGATTTTAAGTTGGTGAATTTCACTAAATTCGGTTCCATGTGTACACAGCACGCAGGCATGTTACCACATGGGCGTGGGGAGTTTGGGGTAGACACCTCCGCAAAAGTTGAAAACCCCACAGATTACTGTAGACCACACATGGGCGTGGGGGGTTTGGGGGTATGCACCCCCCAGAAGTTGAAATACCCCCCCAGAATTTTTTTTTGCTTTTTTAGCAATTTTTGATGTAATTGGATAGTGCTCGACGAGAAACGTCGAAAAATGGTGTTTTTTTTCGCCATACAACCACTTTTAAGACAATTTTTTGACCTTTAAAAATTTTTTTCAACCCCACAGAAATTTTTTCACCCCCCAGAATTTCGGTGCTGCCCACCTATGCTGTAGACCCCCAGTATTCAGTTTTCAGCAGTATTTTTGTATTCGGCGAAGATTTTTCCCGATGTACAAAGACTTTTAGGGACCGTCTTTGTATATGTACAAAGATTTTTGGGAAGACAAAAACTGCAAAAGAGGTTTGGAATTCGCAAAATTTTTGGCGCTTCGCGCGGAAATGAGTAACTGTGTGTTCAACACATATTTATAATGTCAGAAATTGCATTTTGGAAGGAAAAATGTCAAATTTTTCGGCGCTTCGCGCCGTTTTGAGACAATTATTAGTGATTTTTGCCCTCATAAACCCAGAAATTAGCTAGAATACACTACCAAAGGTCGAACAACTCTCTTTTTACCACACTAAAATCGCTACTGTACCATATTATAGTACCCAAAAATTTGTGTGTACAAAATGTCCAAATACTTTTAGGGACCATCTTTATACATGTACAAACGGGCTTTGTACAAAAAACACTGGTTTTCAGTAACATTTTTGGCAGTTTTTGACCATTCCGCCCCCCCCCCTAGAATTTTCTTGCTGCCCATGTATGCAAGTATATAACGTCTCAAAATGTTAGGAGCGGATAGTCGGCCATTTGTAAGGTAAGGGGGTAAATTATTCACAATTTATAGCCGAAAATGGCAAAAAAGACACTTAAAAATGGCCAAAACACGCAAACTGATGCCAAAATGGATGAGGGGATAAATTCTGACTTTGGGGATGGGGGACGACACACTTTCAGTGGGGGATCCCATTTCTCATATGACAATTACTCAAATTATGGTACTAAGCTTAATTTACGCATTTCCCTATTTTAGGATTAAATTACGATCAAACCTAGGGTTAAAAAATGTTTCGCATCCCTAATTAAAAACTGTGAAAAGTAAACTCAAGAGACAATTAAAACGAGTTTTACAAATCAATATCAATTTCGAATACTGACCAAAAAATTCAAATTGCGATCAAAACGCTTTGAACTCTAATCAAGGAATAAAAAGGACACATACACATATGATTAAATTACCATAGTAAACAAGGGCGGATTCAGGAGGGGTGGAGAGGGCAACCGACTCACCCCCATTGGCCTAAAATAGTTGGCAAGATGAAGAATAGATATATAATTTGCAACGATTTTTGGCCGCCATCGACCATAATTTCTCAAATTTTACGGGCGCTTCGCGCCGGATAATACTTATTAATGACATTTATTTACTTTCTTGGCGACCTGGAAGCCATTTTTGCTCATGGTATAGGCTTCAAAACAATTTCAACAGCAGAAACAGCTATTTCAGCATAGTTTTCTTCTATTTTTCAAACCAAAATTTTCGACTTTTCGCGTCGAATGCTATAAATACAGTAAATCAAGCCTATAAATGTCCTTCCGCCTAAATTGCACAAATTTTCCAGCGCTTCGCGCTGGATTTTCGCTAAAGTCCAAGAAATTTTATGATTTTTTCAACACAAAATTGTCAAAAATTTCAAAATTATCCGAAAAATGTTGCTTAAAAGGTGATTTAAAATAAAAGTAGATAATTGTAAAGAAGCTGTTTTTTATTACATGCAATTTGCTGGCTCGTGATTTCGTAAGCGCATCTCAAACTCTCGCTAATGAATCATGCGTTTCTAAATTCCCAACATTTCTTATTCTCTCACAACCTTCATGTCATAAGGTCAAAATAAAATATTAAGTATTCGAACCACGTCGAATTCCCAGAAAACCAACCCACGCTTACCTATCTCAATAGAATCCCGTCAGTAGATCCAAATTCTCAGAATCGCTCATCAATCTCAATGCTACAATATTCTCATGATACATTTTAGTTCTCCAGTATGAAAAACTATCCCAATCAAGCTTGTCCCACGCGCATTCTTCGTTTTAGTACGCGTCATCGACTAATATTTATATTCACGTTTAACTTTATAATTTTAGTTCACGTTGTCGTTCGGGTGCCCGCCCGGTTTCATGTTTTATCCCTTCTCGTAGTAAAATCCCATTAAAACGTATATAACCACATACAACCACAACGCATCCTTTACGTAATGTAAAACGCCGGAAAACGCTATTTCGCGCGTGAAGTGCAAATTTTGAGACCTATTTTCGACTATTTCTGGAAAAAGCGAAAACACAACATTTTTCAACGTTTCTCATCGAGCACTATCCATTGGCATCAAAAAATTGCGAAAAAAACATAAAAAATTCAAAAATTGAATTCTGGGGGTATTTTGGTTACTGGGGGGTATTTTGGTTTCTGAGGAGTGCATACCCCCCGAACCCCCACGCCCAGGTATGCCCCCATCCTTTGGAAAATCCTAGATCTGTCACTGATAGTAAACAATAAACATACTACAGATGTATCATGAAGTAAGATTATACAAAAGCCATAATTCCAAGCAAAATTTTGCCTTATTTCTAAGGAGAACCTACTTCGCATGAGCAGAATAGAACACGATCAACTTAACAGATCCAAATTTAAGCTGAATTCATTATACAACAATTAATATTCATTTAGAAAAAACTAAATAGAAGAGAAGTTGAAATTAAAAAATATTAAATACTAGAGTTCGTACGTACATATGTATTTTAAACTTCAGTTAGGTACAAATGTAAAATGTAAAAATCCAAAAACTTAACTTACGAAAAAGCTGATAAGCTAGATTCAAACAAAATGATATCGGGGTCTGCCCGTATAACGTGTCTGATCATTTGGCAATTAGTAGAGATCCATCGGAAAGTGTACAAAATCTTCAACGTTATGTTGTGATAATGTTCGACGAAATCTAACCAAAGTATATCCCTATTAGTCGCATTTTCGACTTCAACTCGGTCTCGCCAGGAAGACTCGTAGGCTGAAATTTAAATGAAACATTTTCAATATCACAGTAATACTGCCATTCAAGAACATAATTAATTTCCGGGAAAGTATGAGAAAATAAAAGTAAAACATAATTGCAAAAAGTGTAAAACACAAGAAACTGTGTACACAATAGCTGCATCTGATGTGATTACAGTTACAAACATACATGATCTTAAAGGGTTTCCCCTATAATTCACGATTTTTTCAAAAGTTTCCAAAACTTTTCAAAAATTCGTAGAAGGTGCTGTTTTAGGCGGTTTAGCTATCTACCTGCTCAAAAGTGTCAAATTATCGGCGATTCGCGCCATATACTTGTTTTCTGACTGCATTTGTTTGCATTTATTCCAGATTTTTCTGAATTTTAAAATGTTTCTAATGCTCTAGAAAGATAGTGCATCATCGGAAGCACAGAAAAAACTATGTTTTTTGACGCGTATCCACCATTTTTGAGTCCTAAAAGCACTTTGAAATTACGCCCCTCCCCAGAATTCTCATACTCTGCATGTCTGGTTACAAATATAAGAATATTACTCATTACCAAGAACAAATATAAATTTATAATTCTTCCGACTAGTAAACTGTCGGGCCCACGTACGACGTATTACGTTCCTTTCGCTTATTTCACGCGAGGTACTCGGTACGAAAATTAAGTCCTTTTGAAATCGAGAGCACTTCGCTGGCTCTGCGAGGAAAATGACCGGAAAATTAAACGAACTTGGCAAGAAATCTTCATTAGGACACTTAATTAGGGCGAAAACCAGCTGGCAAACAAGACAATATACCTTGGCCAAGTTTTCCACGCCGAAAACCGATAACAGAATCAAAATCATAATCAGTACAACGAAGCATTTCGGCGTGGCTCTGTGGCACCGAAAGTAATGCTTCATAAATGAGACCTGAAAGTTATTCTAAAGCTACATATACTTGAATCAACGACAAAATTCACGAGTTTTAATTTCGTATTTAGAACGCAGAGATACATCCTATCCAGGCCTCATCCGTAAAAAGTTTTTGAAAATCATATTCTGCCCAGAAAAAATTCTGCGAAGCAATAGAGTCACTTTGAGTTTAGTCGCCCGGATATCCTGGCCAAACTTGCAATTTTGGCCGTTTTCGGTCAAAAATTGAAGGTCATTTACCATACTCTTCAAAGATTTTAGTATAATAGGTTGACACCTATCCTTAGCCACGGAACACATTATAAGTATATACCTTAACTCTTGGTCGAAGTTTTCATAGGTTTTCAAGTGCGCTGATCCTATAGGTGCCATATTTAAACTAAAGAGTTTTGCGCTTAAGCGATTGAAATATACTCACCTAAGCGTGTTAAAGAGCGATTTTTCTCTGTGTGGGTCACACCTACCTGTCTGTATTTCCTGCAATGCTCGAACCATTTGAGATTTACGAACGAGCACGGTTCGGCAGTAATTCTTCCAATATGGTATTTCAGTGTGTCTAATCCTGGTATTAGTATGGATAATAGCAGACCCGTATCCAGAATTTTGATTCGGGTGGAGCGCGACCGAAGTTTGTTTAAAACACAAGGGGACCAAAGGATGAATTTTGGTTTGCAAATTTTGCTACCCGGATGCCTTAGATACGGTGAGAATCCGATAAAACCATCTATTTGAGGGCTGAGGGGCCTAGAGCGGTGCGCTCAAGCGCCGCCCAGCAGAAACCGACCCCGAAAATTTTGTAACATTATTAGCCGAATCACGGATCTAGATTCACCCTGAAAATGGTCAATCTTCATCAGCTAATCCATAATCATCGCCAACCATGGGCATGGTAGTGGTGGTCAGAGGAGGGTGAAATCCAGGAATGGTCGTACAGTAAATTGTGATCATTGTTTTTCGTGCAAGGTCTCTTTCTACAAGTAAAAAAGACGGTCCCCGAAAGTCAATGTACCTACATTCTATATATGTAAATTTTAGAGCACTATAATCTAGTACAGTAGCATGTGTTATGTGCAGTAAATTGGATTTCTTGACTCATATTAGTGAAGTTTGACCAATTCACGAGTTTCTAGCGATCAAAAATACAACAACTTTATCAATACAGCGCCTAGCGCCGGAAAATTTTGATATTTTAATCGTTTTCAAGTAGAATTTTCGAGCTTTATTTCCACACTTAGCTCAAAATTGTGTTTCCTCAAAATCGCCTAACAGTACCTAATTTTCTAAAACATTAAGTAGGGGTAATCAGTGATCGTACGGGGACCCCGACCGCCCGAAAAACCCCGGCCTTAACCCCGACCGACCAGGGGCATGATTTTTCGAGTCGGGGTTGAACCTCTTTTCGGGGGTGAACTATAGCATTTTATTTGTTGGTACATAGAAGAATTGTATAAATAGCAAATAAATTCGGAACAAGGACGATTCATTCACCAGCAAAATTAATATGTTAAACTCGACACTCGCGATATTTCATAAAAAGTACGCCTGGTTGCCATGTTGTTAAGACGTACATACATGATCGCATATTTTCCATTATGAAGTGCGCCGAAATAACGGCAGAATCACAGGCGTAGCCGGGGGGGAATGGAGGTACATGCTCCCCGGAATTTTTCAGAAATTATGTTGATTTTTCTGGCGCAATGTGTCCAGAACATTGAGTTTCAAAAGGCACAAACGTCAAAATTTTCCGGCGCTTCGCGCCTAGTCATTATTATTTATTGTTATACAGATCCAATGAATTTAAAAGCTTTAATCTGTTAAAATAATCCAGCACTTCGCAGCACTTTAGTGATATAATGCATTATTAGTTCATTGAATGAAACTGCACATGCTTGTTGAACATAATAGTAAAAGTGCGAAAATGTTTGCGTACCAATTTGCCTACTCTCTGCTTTGTTTATCTTTCTTTACAAGGACACATAATTCTATTCTAAATGAAAGAAAAGGCCAAATTTTCTTGTTTTTGCGCATTCTCTGTTTTCTGAATTAGTTGATAAGAAGGCCACAAATGGGCCTGAAAATGGTAAGAACAAAATTCTCATTGATACATCTTTCAATGACTTATTGGTTACGACCACACCTGGGCGTGGGGGGTTTGGGGGTATGCGCCCCCCAGAAACCAAAATACCCCCCTCCCCCAGAAATCAAAATACCCCCCCAGAATTCAATTTTTGAAAATTTTTTCCTTTTTTTCCGCAATTTTTTGATGCCAATGGATAGTGCTTGATGAGAAACGTCGAAAAATGGTGTTTTTATCGCCATACCACCATTTTTAAGGCCATTTTTCGACCTTCAAAAAAATCTTGCACCCCCCCAGAATTTTCTTGCTGCCCACGTATGGTTACGACCCGTTGCTGCGCTACATACTTAGCAGAGGTCGAAAAACGCATTCCAGCTCAGAAGTTTTGTGAAGTGTAGGTGTTCATCAATTTTAAGTTTTTTTTGGACTTAATTCAGAACCGAGATTTTGCCAATTTGCGAAAATTTTAACTTTACTAATTAAAAATTAAAGTGCTTTTTCACAAAGTTTTCGGGGGTTCTGCTCTGGACCCCGCTGGGGGCGCTTGAGCGCCAACACGAGACCCCCAGCCGTACAATCTCGTTCTACATGTTGAAAGAGATTTTTAGGAGGACAGAAAAGGTAAAAGGATTAGGAATTTTTAAAAATTTTCGGCGCTTAGCGCCGCAATTAGTTTATCTGTTCTGTATGATTTAAGCGGTATAAATTGAGTCAAAATTTTCCTGCGCTTAGCACCGCCGATTATTGTCTTAGGACTAAAATATGACTGAATTTCTTGATGCTTTGCGCCACTTATGATTTAAGAACTGTTTGTCGATAAAAAGGCGTAAATTCTACATGGAAACGGTGAAAATCTCGAAAATTTTCGGCGCTCCGCGCCATTGGCTCCTCTACAATCAGTGCGCTATAGAAATCCATTATGAAAAAACTGTGGAAGAATACGAAAAAGCGAGAGCGATTAGTGATTAAAATTGCAAGTAATGCTAAATTGCTAAAACCATGTTTGAACTTGGAATGAAAATAAAATGTTGAACATGCTCTACAAACAAGTGAAGTTATCGTTTTTATCCTTTTCAAATTGGTAAGTAATCATGCAATGTTAATTGTTAATCTTCAACCCCGACCCCGACAACCAGGGGTTTTTCATCCCGACCCCGATCAGGGGTGGAAATCTGACCCCGTACGATCACTGGGGGTAATACACCTCTCACCCTTCGCTACGCCATTGTGAGATCATCAATAAAAAATTGCCGTCGTTTTTGCTTCTTGAACAAATTTCATTTTCTGCACAAAATCTATGAAGAACAGAAGACATAGATGCAAAATACGTTTTATGTTGTACAAAGACTGAAAATGGAGCCTTGCCTTGCGATTTTCAACTAAAAGAGCAGAGGGGGCAAAAGAACAAATTATTCTCATATTTTATTTTGGTAGGAGGCACGTGCCCCCTATTTTTCCTGGATACGGGCCTGGGTAACAGGTTGACACCTACTCTTAACTATGAGTCTAATGTCACCGATGGAATCAGCGCACACGAAAACCTAGAAAAACCGTGACCAAGCGCTACTTTGTGCTTAGGCATATCTTATAACACGTCTCACGTTTAAAGGCAGGTGTCAATTTTTTATATTATTACCAGCCTAACTATAGGCATTGCCAGGATTTTCGCCGGGGGGGTTCGAAAAAGTTTTGTTTCCATCTAAAAAACCCATAAACCCATAAAACAGGCTGTGACCTTTAAATGACGTGTTTTTTGGGCATTTCACATCGTCCTACGCTATTTAAACAATACAAAAATTAATTTTTTTCAATTTTTTTCATTTTTGACGGAAAAAATGCTTAATGCGCGCGAAGCGTCTTACTTCTCCTGCAACAAAACGATAAAAACTGCAAAAAATAGACGAAATCGACGCGAATCGCCAAATTTTTCGATTTTACGTCACAGAACAGCATTGTGTGGCCATGTTGCTCAGTTCTTGAACGTGTCAAAATTTTCCCCAGGAGAGGAATTCCTCCTTTCCCCCTCTGGCTAAGCCAGTGCTACATGCGTAGGTACCCCTATCTTCCCGGATCACATCTTCGAAGCTTAAGTATTAAGGCCTCATAGAAAAACTGGATGTTTTTCGCAAATATGCATTTTAGCCTACTGCAAAAAATACCACTTGGACAGTGTTGCCAAGCGCTCAATAAAGAAACCAGGGATGGAAGAAAAAACCCAGATTATAAAATTTTGAATTATGGGTTTTTGTTTTTTATTGGGTTTCAGTGCATTTTTTACGGAAATGTCAACGAGAGCTACATACAGTAGCTGGGAAAACTTCAAACAACTGCAAGACACGAAACAAACAAAGAGAAACAAGTTTATTCAGCTAATATTGAAATCCAACAACAAAATCGATCGTTCATTGCGACTGCCGTATATATGTATGCATCTTTCTCTTCAATGCTCGGGCATTACCAGACTTTAATCAAAAAATGCACTGGCTCTCAAAAAATATTAGGAAATATGAAAATTGGTCAAACTCAGAAAAGTGTGGGCTATTGAGGTGTCTGAATAAAAGCATCCTGTTTTGCAGCATGGCATAACAATTGTAAGCTAGGGGCTGAGATTTTTGAGCGTGGGCATTGTGTTGACCAGACTGAGGTTGGTTGGCCTTTACTAGTCAAAGGAACAGCATAAAGCAAAGAAAAAGAGATTGGAAATACAATTTGGATCACCTACAGTATTTATTTCAGTTTATTTGAAAAATTGGTAGCCTGTGGATAAAAACCCAAAAACCCAGATTCAAAAAACCTAGCCTTGCCAATCCTGAAAGAAACCCCTGGTTTTCTATTTAAAGTACCAAAAACGCAAAATTTGGGCGAAAAACCCGCTGCGTTGATGGTTGAGCATAGACCGAAAGAAACCCTATTATTTCTTTTAAAAATCGCATGAACTCGCCTTAGCAATCGGGCGAAAGTGGGGAAAAGGCACGCCTAGCAAAACTACAGGTTGCTCTTCGAAACATTGACTATCTACGCTATTAATAAGCCAACAGAGTGAGCGGATTTTGCCAATCACAGAAAATTCTTCAAATTGACACAGTAAACATACATTAAAAGATTTAAATACTATTTCTTGAAACTTGCTTATCAGTTAGACTACTTTTGGCTTTGAAACGGCGTGAATTTGATATCGGTACTTTAACAACAACAACAACAACAACAATTTATTCGCTAAGTCAAAAGAAAATATTAACATACATGGATAGGACGAATGAACGAAAATGAAAATACATGAAAGACAAAACAAATTAAGTATGACGAAGCAGGGTAAACGTAAAGGCAATAGAAAAAACTGCTCTTACTTACGCCCCTTTAAGAAATTTAGAAAGGTTTAATCTTTTAAGTTTAGTCAGAAAAACGTGTCTATTTGGAGCACTCATAATCTGTTCAGGTAGAGAGTTCCAGATAGGAATTATTCGATTACAAAAATCAAATTTTCTGCAATTTTTATTTACATGATTGACGAGAAGTTTACAAGAATTTGCTGCTCGATTAGAATTTAAATTAATTGTGAAGAAATCCTTGAAAGGAGAGCTTTACATTTGATAATAGAAAAGGCTAATGTTAGGTCGTTATGGAGGCGTCTTAGCTCAAGAGTGTCCAGACCAAGTTCGTGTAATCTTTCAGCATATGTCAAATTTTTATCACTAAAAATTCGTTTCGTAAACCTTCTTTGAACCCGTTCGACGGAGGTGATATCACACAGCAGGTAAGGACTCCACAAAACACAGCAAAATTCAAGCACTGGTCGAACGTAAGTAATGAAGGCCTTAACAAGTAATAATCTATCTTTAGAAATAAAACTACGCAAGATCAGATTGCTTAACTGCATGCCTTTTTTCACAATATATTCACAATGAGATCTGGACGATAAATTAGAATTCAGAAAAACACCCAAATCTTTTACACAAAGTGTGTCAGTAGAAAGATAGAAATCATTTATGTGATGGAAAAAAATATATGAAAAAAAATACCATGTTGTATAGTATTCAATTCTGCGTCGGATTCCTTATTTTATCAAAGCACAATGTGCACCGGTTAACTTTTTATTGATCAGAAACAAGAAAATCTCAGTATTTCGAATTTCACGACTACGTCGATTTAAAAATCCATATAGCCGTCTTCAGCTTAGTCGACCTGCCTTAGATGCATAGTCATTGAACATAACAGATTGTCAGACTATTACGCATCATATTCTAATTCATTTAACACCATACACCAATTTTTCGATGCTGTTTCTGCAGAATAGCGACCGATTTCTGACTCCATGTGCACGAGCTTTTCTAATCGATTCGTCACAACTTTACTAGGATAGATCTTATTCAGAGCTACTTGTAAAAATTTCTTTTTTGCAATGTATAAATCACTTTTTACTACCCAAAGCAGAATTGAATTCTCTACAAGATAGTGCTTACAGATTTTTTCTATCGTACCCTGAAATCAATTTTTTGAGGGGGCTATCATTTCGTGACACCCTGTGCTTACATTCCTCCCCTTTTGAATTAATTGGACTTAGCAACCGAGCCGTTTCTACTCGAGCCCTCCAGTGTAAAAATAGTAGCTGCGACCGGCACTCGAAGCCGAGACCACGGTTGACCGGACCGCTGAACCAACTGAGCTATCGCAGGTTATTTCGAAAGTGTAAGCGTTCTAGTTTACAGGCTTGGCGTAGAACGTCTGATTGTCGTCGAAGCAACACGGGTTCGATTCCCGCTGGAAGATTTTGATTCAGCACACTTACTATAGTAGGTCACAGCACTATTTAGATGCTTGAATTAAGTCTATATGGACGGTTTAGCCCATTAAAAATGAAAGAATGGCGGCCGCTCGCTCCCACTCATTTTATCAGTCGAGTTAGAGTGAATCACCTAGTTAGGCATACTGCCCTTCAGAAAGATTTACTGAAAAAGCTCTCGAATAAATGAAACAGACCATACATAGTCTATTCCATTCCAAACGGCCCATTTTCGCTAAAGTCTCATTACTGTATAACTTTTTCACTGTGGAAATGGCCTTTTAAATTACGTTTTCATAGCGGGGTTGCTTTGAACTCTTCTTATTGATGTTTAATATGCTTTACTTGACATGTGGCGCATCTACAATCTGTTTCACGTAAGTTTGGGCATAAATTTTAAGAATTTTTTCGAAAGTAAGCCGACGCATTACGATAATTATAGTATATCGAATCCATGCAATAATCGCAATATGTCGCAATAAATTTATGCCCAAACTTGTGCTTTTGCTGCAACGACCTCAACTGTAGAATATTGTTACAGTAAGCGGAAATGGGCCGTTAATGGCACAAACTATAATAAGCATAGAAACTTTTGCTACGCAAAATTATATGACATTAGGCTGCTTAGAAGTCACTTTTGTAGCTATTCCCTTGAGTATTGAAAATTGATTTTCTTGCACAAAGTTCCGTGAAATAGACTATAAACGAATATCACTATTACCATATTAATTTATAACACTTTTGTATATAGTCACTTTAATTTTTTTGTTAAAACCTCAGAGTTAAATGGAACTAACAGCAGTTGATTTCTGATTCTATTTTTTCACTTTAGCGTGCTATGCCGGTCAATAAGTCCAAACTTGTGCAAATTCTTGTAACGTCGAAAAAGCTTTAGGAAGAATTTAAGCCAATGTAAGGAAAGATGGTGATAAAAGCTATTTTTTCTGCTAAAGAGAATACACTAAAATAAACTCTGGAGTTTTTTGTGATGGGTATGCACCTACCTAGCTATCTATTTCCGAGTTTTTAGGATGACTGCACTAAACGAAAAGTTGAAATAGCTTTTGCTTAAAGTCCCTTTGACGGATTCCTCCTTCTGTCGTCATTCAGGCGGCAAATTAAAACGGTGTTTTGCTTCTTACAAATTGTTGCCCGGACATAAATTATGTGAAATATGTAGACTATTAGCTTTAAATAAAGCATCAACTTCGCAAAGAGGTCAAACAAGTTAATCCACACACAGTAAAACTTATCCATCTGCCGACCACAAATAAGCTACGCAGAGTATCGGTAAAAGCGTAAAACGTCCATACTAGCCTAATTCACAAAATCTTGTGCATTGGTCAAATTTTTGAATCTATGACAATCGATTACAAAACCGATTTGTGAAGTAAAGCAACAATCTGATACTGTAAATCGCAACTGAATAGCACATACAGTTTATTGAAAAATTGTATTGCTGCTACATACTAGAAATCACTTGCTTTGCAGCTATTTTCATTTGCGCTGAAAATTGATTTTGATTCACAAGGTTTCGTGAAACAGACTGTTATGCAAGTTATAATCCGTAATGAACAGAGCTATCGCACATAGAAATCACGAGGCCTTGCCAATATCAGCTTTGTTTCGAATGAATCTATCCGTGTTATATAGCAAAATATCTATTATCGAAGCCACCGTGAAAACGCCTCCGACGATGGCGCACAAGCTGGTTAGAAAATGGGTTAATG
This sequence comes from Mermis nigrescens, assembly GCA_036768485.1. NCBI lineage: Eukaryota > Metazoa > Nematoda > Enoplea > Mermithida > Mermithidae > Mermis > Mermis nigrescens. The sequence goes on from JAVLUZ010000157.1 coordinate 20,297,706, forward strand.
ACCTGAAAGACCGGATAGAAGTATAGGTAAATTCGAATGCAACCCCCACCCATATGGGCGTGGGCGGGTCTGGACCACACATGGGCGTGGGGGGTTTGGGGGTATGCACCCCCAGAAGTTGAAATACCCCCCCAGAAATCAAAATACCCCCCAGAATTCGAATTTTTAATTTTTTTGCTTTTTTAGCAATTTTTTGATGCCATTGGATAGTGCTCGATGAGAAACGTCGAAAAATGGTGTTTTTTAGCCATACGACCACTTTGACCATTTTTTGACCTTTAAAAATTTTTTCACCCCCAGAATTTCGGTGCTGCCCACCTATGGTCTGGACTGGAGGTCTGCTGGACCCCCAGAATCCGACGGACCCCCAAAAATCGATAGAACCCCAAAATTGAAATTTCGATGCAATTTTGGAACCCTAGAAATTGGAATTTTTATGCAATTTTTGTCAATTTTGCCCCATCAGACTCCCAAAATTTAGTTGCTGCCCAAGTAAGGCCTAGACCGAACGTGAGCGTAGAGGATTCATATGTACCCCGAGAATCTAATAGACCCCAACAATCGATGGACCCCCAGGATTGAATTTCTAGCGTTTTTTCGGAATTTTTGTCAGCTTTACACCACTCAGACACCCAGAATTCGGTCGCTGCCCATGTATGGTAAACCTCAGAACGGCTACTAATATCCCCTCACGAAAATGGCTGCACAGACTTCTAACCCCTCGTTCTGAATGCTTCATTTCTTACAGAAAATAGGGCAGTTTTAAGCATTTTTCTTTAGCTTTTGGCTTAAGAATGTCAAATTTTTGGCGCATCGCGCCATTTACTCATTTCTTACCATTTTTTGTATAATTAACTCGATGTTTTCGAATATGGTTGAATTTTTTATGTTTTTATTTTCTGGGAAAAACTGGCATCGCGCAGAACGTCGAAAAACAGTGTTATTGATGTCTAATAATTCTTTTTTTAAAGCCAATAAAAAGGCAGTTTTTCGTGAAGAAACTAGTTTTATAGCAATATGAACACGACGAAAACTTTAAGTGATGTAAGACTCGATGCTCAAATCCCTGAATGTTCTACAGTCACAAAATTCTTAAGCTGCTAGCACTGAAAGAGAATGCAGGACTCTATAAGTAGGAGGTTATATGCCGTACATTTTGTTTCAGTCAAAACGTCCTCAAGAATGTGGTGTTAATGTTAAAATAGAATAAAACTACCATATATATTTATCAGATATTTTCTAGTCACTTTTTAGGGCTTCTGCTAACAAGTTGCAAGTTTTATACATTTCCTAGTCTTAACTTTCGCTTATTTTACCCTAAAAATTTAAAATGTATTCCTGCCATTCTGTGGTTCAAAGATCCCAGATCCTAAGTACATATCTGCATGAATATGACTCGGTATTTACCATAAAAATGAATATGCACATCAGATTCGGGCGAGAAACATCACTAAATGGTACCTGAAGTGCCTTTTGGCAGGTAAAGAATATGAAAAATAATTTTACGCATTGTATAAGCCTGTTAATTAGTAGGTACATAGCTCGATCGACAATCCAATTTAAAAATACTCGTTTCACAGCCGACTCATTCTCTAAATAAATGAAACTCGACGCAAAAACGGCCGACTATAAGAAATACCGAATATTTACTAAAGGGTAAGTCAATTAAAAAAACGCAATAAATTTACCGGATCTTGGAACTAATTTTCTGAGTCAATTTTCCATGCACTAAAAATTAATTGCCAAATTGCGCACAAGGCAGAGCTTGATTTTGCCTAATGTAAATTTAGAGATAATTCTGGCCTATCAATAGCTCGAATAGGCGCAAGAACAAATATGTAGTACCTATATGTACGTATCTACAATAAATCAAGGTAAGCATCAAAACATGCATCTGCATTTGAAGCGCGAAAAATTACGTAACCCACGTAAACAAGCGGTTTTCTGCTGAATGGGTGTAGGCCACAAAAAGCGACTTAACCAAGATTTTTTATTCCCTCCAATTTTTGGCAAAAATTTACACTTTTCAGCCGTTTTATGTGTTTTAGGTATTTTGGCCAAAAATCGAAGCCCCAAAATTTTGAGACGCTACATCTGAAAGGAATGACAAGGTACTTACTTGTTCTCTTCAGTTATCCGAATCATTATCGGCGAAAATTCGTATATAAAGAACAAGCCAGGTAAACCGTCTCCGCGATCGGGTAGTATTGTCTTACGGTGTTTCGTAATCGAGAATTGGTGACTAGATATACTATTCTGAAATGAAAAATAACGAAATTACTCAAACGACAACTTACAACCACAAAGTTTATTTTCTAATTCCTACAAAAAACCAATGCCTACATACATACATTGAATGCTTCAAATGATCTCTGGTTACTGTACATACCTAATTATTCGTTGCAGACCTCATACATAAGCATGCTCACAAGGCTGAATAACGATTACTGTAACATGATGCCTTAGTGCGAGGAAAAACGGCTGAATCGTAAATACCAATTGAGATATGCAGACAGTCAGAGGTGGATCCAGGGTTTTTCGATAGAGGGGCGGGCCACACCTGGGCGTGGGGGGTTTGGGGGGTATGCACCCCCTAGAAACCAAAATCCCCCCCCCAGAAATCAAAATACCCCCCCAGAATTCAATTTTCGAAAATTTTTTTCGTTTTTTTCGCAATATTTTTGATGCCAATGGATAGTGCTTGATGAGAAACGTCGAAAAATGGTGTTTTTATCGCCATACCACCATTTTTAAGGCCATTTTTCGACCTTCAAAAAAATCTTGCACCCCCCCCAGAATTTTCTTGCTGCCCACGTATGGGCGGGACCCCGAATTTTCATCATAAACCGAAAATAGATAGAAAAATCTGTCCATTATGCGTAAAGTATAACGATATTTTACCTCTTTTGATAGGTATAATTATTTCCGAAGCAATAAAATTAAAAAAATTTCAAAATTTACGGAAGTTTTGAATGAAAAACGCGCAATTAGAGCGAAAATCGACAGAAAGCGTCCATAAAAACTCAAAATACCGCTTCTCTTCTATTTTACTTAACGCTCAGAATTGATTGAAATGCAACTAAAGTATATGAAGCGATGCACGAAAAAATTTAGAATTTCCGCTAGATAAAACTGTTTAAATTAGCGTATTCATAGGTAATCATTGTGAACCACAAATCTTTGTTCTGAAAAATATGGCGTCAAAATAAGGTTGTTAGAGCGCTGTAGAAAGTCAGAAAATGTCGTTAATGAGAACCTCTAATCAGGTGCCAAGCACTGGAAAAAATTCGAAGAATCACGATTGGCTAGAATAATTAAAAATACACCATATATTCTTGATTGTGTCTGTTTCATATCCTTGCGTATTTCTCTTAACAATTTTAGTCGTTATGAACCATCAAGTCTCAGAGTTACTTTAATTCGATCGATATTTACAGTAAGCTGAGTTTGCATCGACAAAAATAAAAAGAAAACTGCAAGATACCTACCTGTGTATGTAAGTCAACGTTCACGATGACAGTAGGTAGGTACATATAAACTATAAAGTGAGGTTCTCCGGTGTGTGCATAGATTGATAACAAGGAGTTTAGTGTAGCCAGGCTAGAAAATAACTAATATAAGCCACGTAGACCACTGTGCTTCAATATGTACTTTCGTACAACGTACCTACCCTACATACTATAGACTTTTCCTTTCCAAATGGCCCATTTTTGCTTTACGGCTTATTAATGTAGCAGAATTTTTTACGGGTTAGGTTATTGCGGCAGTCTTTTAGATGTGTCGCATGTTAAGCAAAGCACATTAAATATCAATAAGAAGAGTTTAAAGCAACCAGCTGTTACGTGAGCATAACTGAAGATGTCATTTGTGCACTGAAAATCTATTACAGTAATACGACTTCAGCGGAAAATAGGTCGTTCGGAATGGAACAGACTATTGCATTTCAAACGGTCCATTTCCGCTTTACGGTTTATTACTGTAACAGAATATTTTATGGTTCAGGTTGTTAGCGGAAGTTTTTAGACGAACTATATCAAGTAAAGAATGTTAAAAATCAACAAGAAGAGTTTAAATCAACCAGACGGTGTGAGCGCATAACTGAAGAAGGCATTTGTGTCGTGAAAAATTGATACAGGAATAAGATTTTAGCGAAAATAGGCACGTTTGGAATGAAACAGACTATAGTAGGTACTTTTTTTAACCTGGTGCATGAAATCGCGCTATAAGCAAATGTTTTATTACTGTAATACCCGATTTCTCCGTTACTCGACGGAGTACGGAGTGACCGAAGTCGTGTGCCAAGCAGTGAAAAATGGTAGTTACAGTAATAAGCAGTGTCGATTACCAATCGTTTTCATACACTATGTACATATTTAGAAAACAGACTATACATGGTTATAGTTAAATACATACAGACGATATACATAACCATCAAAAGATATAAACGTGGAACAAGGAAATGTAAAAATTTAATGTTGTATACACAAATACTCACTCGTCTTAACGGCACGTACAGGGTTGATACGCATTTAGCATAGAATTGAAACATACTGGCACCTAAAGAATCAAGATATATATCAACCGTAAGTTGAACAGCAAAAGCATAATACTGTAGTCAAAAACCTATATGCACGAGCAATAGCAACGAAAGTAATCCACTCGTTCTTCTTGTCACTTGATATAATTCTTAACGAGTGGAATTTAGCTAGAAAGAAAGAGAGCAGAGAAGCATGCTTCATGCCACCGCTAGATTATTACTGACTGAATCATGGACCGTACTTTCTATCGAAAAAATTGTCAAAGTTACTTACCTACCTAATTTGATATTTTTTAGTAAGAAAAAAAAAAGAAAGTGTTCAACCTAAAACAGGCTATAGAAGAGCCATCGTTTTTTCCTGACGCTCTGGTCCACATGTGAATCATAGTCTAATTTTTTCTGCATGTCTAAGTTTTGGTTCACGTTTTTAATTTTTTCAATGCAAAAATAAAAAATTACCTCGAAGTATCCAAAAAACCAAACCCAAAAAGGTTTTTTACAAATTCGAAATTTTGGTTGAGATTACAACCCAAATCCGATCGCTTATTATAAGTATCTTTATGTTATTTAGTTAGGCCGTCAGGTTTTTCTGGCATCAATGGAGTCTAGAAAGTTGTTCTCACCGACAGGCCCGTATCCAGCCAGGATTTTGTTTCGGGGGAAAGGGGGCACGACCGAAATTGCAAATATATAGTGATGCAAAATACGCTTTCGGTTGTATAAAGGCTAAAAATGGAATGTTAAAACTGCGCGCTTGGGACTAAATAGACTAATTATAATTAAAAGATTAGGCGCGAAGCGGCAGAAATCTATTGCCATTGTTGGCTAAAAAACAAAGATGGAGGGCTAAACTTTACAATATGGTGTGAACGGTAAACTTGCAGATGTACGTGGAAAGGAACGATATTGATTGAAATGAGGAGGACATGCATAAAGAAAGTGCGGAAAAAAATTTTATGAAAAACAGACCAATATTGGTGAAGATAGAGTTACTCAGGATATAGCTACATTAAAGTGAGGTATTTTACAGTTAACCAAGAATGTTCCGAATTTGGGCTGAAAACATATGTATCTGACATTTTCAAGGTCGCTGATTACGAAAAAAATAACTTTTATTTTACGGAAAAAAAATTTTGTTTGAAAATTTTTAAATTTGAAAAAAACAATTTTTTGCATGTTCTTTCCGTCTAGATAATGTGAAAATTCAAGTTTCTGCTTAAATGACGCTTAGGCTTAGGCTTAGTTTATCTGAGAAGGTGTTTTCAGCTGCTTAGGTCGAGGTACGCTCCCGCGAGGTATAGATGCTTAGGTCAACGTATAGATGCTTAGGTCGATGTATAGATGCTCAGGTCGATGTATAGATGCTTAGGTCAACCTAAGTTGGGTACATGTTATTCTGCATTCCACTGTTTTGAATCTTCAGATGGTTGGAACTTAAAGATAATCCAAAAATGCTGTTTGAATCGTATTTAAGTGGAAATCTTTAACTGGGTGTAAACAATGCTAAAAATAGTGAAATTAGAAAAATTTCTTGAAAATTTGGGCAAAAAATTACAAGAAATTTTCTTTAATCTTGGTTTCCACGCAATATAACTTAATTTTTTGTAATCTGCGACCTTGAAAATGGCAGGAAAATATTGATTAGTAAAAATTGGAAACCTTTGATATACTGCTAAAATTCCTTAAAGTGGCTCAAAATGGTGAATGTCGAAGAATGATGTTTGAAGTACCGTCTGTGAGTTTTAAATGGATTTGGTTTATTATTTTTTCCGCGTCTTTTAGTGACACAAAGTGTCGTTTTTGCGCAATTGTATGACAGTTCTGCCGGAATGGCGCAAAATCGGTTCACACCATATTCTTCAAAAACTCCAGATGGAGTAGAAGAAAAATCACTCTCACATTTCATTTCGCAGGGGGGGGGGCACAGGCCCCACATTATTCCCACTGGATACGGGCCTGCTCACTGGCATAGCCAGTGGGGGAAAACCCCTTGGGGAAAATTTTGACATGTTCAAGAACTGAGCAATATGGTTGCATGATGCAGTTCTGCGACGTGAAATCGAAAAAGCCAGCATTTAGCGCCGATTCCATTTATCTTTTTGGCAATTTCTATCGTTTTATTGCAGGCAAAGGCAATTAAATTAGCGCTTCGCGCATAATAAGCATACGTGGGGGTATGCATGCACCCATTCAGGAGGCCGAATATCCCTCAGAATTCAAGTTTTGAATTTTTTTCCAATATTGTATCTTCTTAAGCATACAAAAATGTTATTCCCGAGGTCAGAAGGTAGATAAATTCAATTCTGAGATACCCATATTTTTTTCGAAAAAAATGTTCGTTCTAAACAACTTATTAAGCTGATAACTCACCACTATGTGACAAACAATTGACAAGAAATGTAAGATTATGGAAAAATTAATACTTCTGCAGCAAACTGGTTAGGTTGCCTACTTTTAGTCAAGTGCGAATTATGCTTCACCAAAATTGCCTGACAGCAACCGGTTTTCTGAAATCTGAGGGATGGGTAATACCATCTCTAACCATAGGTGGGCAGCACTGAAATTCTGGGGGAGGGGGTGAAGAAATTTTCAAAGGTCAAAAAATGGTCTTAAAAGTGGTCGTATGGCGAAAAAACACCGTTTTTCGACGTTTCTCATCGAGCATCAAAAAATCGCTGAAAGAGCAAAGAAAATTTTCAAAATTTCAATTCTGGGGGGTATTTTGATTTCTGGGGAGGGGGTATTTCAACTTCTGGAGGTGCACTGCATACCCCCCACGCCCATGTGTGTCTCTAACCCCTCTCCATGCCCTTATGTGGTGAAAACATGTATTGACTTCGAACATCGGTTGAAATAGCAATAGACAATCAGACTAGGTTTAAGGAAAAGGGCTTCTTTCGTGAAATCTTACAACCTCCTCATGGTACCCAGATTTTCATTTTTGAAATGTTTTACATTTTCTCGTGGTTTTGTAAAATACGGGTCGATTGATATAACTTGGTTTGACTTTATCGTCGCTTTGGCTGAATTAAAAAAGATTGTCATTTTGTCTTCTATGACAAACTACACAACAAACCCTTGTAGTGCTATTGTGCTTCCTAATTCCCGAAGTCCTCTTTTTAAAAAATGTATTGTATAATCAATATGAGCTTCATCGAAATTTTAGTTGCCTTTTCAGAATGGCAGTGCCCCAGTCAAACTTTGCCGTTAGCAGAGCGCATGGTCCTACGTGTTTTACAAAAATTAAATTGGGCTTTGTTATGGGAGCCGTTGTTGGAGCCGGCGCTGGAATTATATTAGGTGGAATATCCGGACTTGCGTAAGAAAGAATGCTGCCTAGATGCTTTACTACTTGTACATATACAGAGACGTCGTATCCACGCATTGCCGTGGGGGTTTGCAGGGTTCGTTGTATTGTGTGTCTCTTCCAGAAGATTAAGCCCCCCCGTAGATTACCGTAAGACTCACAGAATTCTATTTTCAGTTACTTTCTTAGTGATTTGACCCATTCTGCCTGACCCCCCAGAATTTTGGTGCTGCCCATGTACGGTCGTCATATCTCCTATGTACCTGTTGTTCGTCATAGTAATTTAGAAATTTAGCCAGGCACATACGTGTTTGGTTTTTTGAATTTGAAGAACTAGCCGGACCCATATCCATGATTTTGTTAGGGAGGAGGACAAAAATATTGAATCCAGGTATCTTGACATGAGGGGAAGGGGTTGGGGATCACACATGGGCGTGGGGGGTTGGGGGTTATGCACCCCCCAGAAGTTGCAGAAATCAAACCCCCCAGAATTCAAATTTTGAAATTTTTCTGCTTATCTAGCGATTTTTGGATGCCATTGGATAGTGCTCGATGAGAAACGTCGAAAAATGGCGTTTTTTCGCCATTACGACCACTTTTAAGACCATTTTTAGACTTTTGAAAATTTTTTCACCCCCCTTCCCCCAGAATTTCGGTGCTGCCCTGCCCACCTATGTTGGGGATTAGTATGTACCACCAGAATCCGGTAGATCCCCAGAATTGAATTTTTGGGATTTTTGCAAGTCTTACACCACTCAGATCCATTGTTTTTTTTGTACAAGGCCCGTTTGTACATGTACAAAGATGGTCCATAAACGTCTGCACATTTTGTATACACAACTTTTTGGTACTATAATATGGTACAGTAGCGATTTTAGTGTGGCAAAAACAGTTGTTCGACCTTTGGTAGTGTATTTTAGCTAATTTATGGGTTTCTGAGGGCAAAAATCACTAATAATCGTCTCAAAACGGCGCGATGCTCCGAAAAATTTGACATTTTTCCTTTCAAAATGCTAAAATCTGTTTTAGCGGTTTCACTTCCAGACTTTTGGTTCTTGGAGAAGTTCGAAAGTGAAAAGCGGTCAACAAAAGTCAACAGTATAGAACCTAATTTTTTAATGTCATCAAAGACTTCTGAAAATGAAGATATTGTAAAACAAGGATAGATCACACCTGGGCGTGGGGGGGGGGTTTGGGGGTACCCCCAGAAAACCAAATATCTCCCCAGAATTCAATTTTTGAAATTTTTTCGTTTTTTCGCAATTTTTTGATGCCAATGGATAGTGCTTGATGAGAAACGTCGAAAAATGGTGTTTTTATCGCCACCATTTTTAAGGCCATTTTTTGACCTTAAAAAATTTTGCACCCCCCCAGAATTTTTTGCTGCCCACCATACGTGGGCAGTAAGAAAATTCTGGGGGGGGTGTGCAAGATTTTTTTGAAGGTCGAAAAATGGCCTTAAAAATGGTGGTATGGTGATAAAAACACCATTTTTCGACGTTTCTCATCAAGCACTATCCATTGGCATCAAAAATTGCGAAAAACGAAAAAAATTTTCAAAAATTGAATTCTGGGGGGGGTATTTTGATTTCTGGGGGGTATTTTGGTTTCTGGGGGGTGCATACCCCCCAAACCCCCCACGCCCAGGTGTGCTGCCCACGTATGGGATAGATGCTCTAATCTATATATACAGTTCTTGTCACGGAAATTGCAAACGCAGCGCCGCTGTGATCTACTACGATTGACCAACTACAGTAGAACGTAAGCGCTTCTACCGCAGCCACGCGTGTTCGGCCATAGAAAGATTGCATTCGGCGTTAGTAGATTGCAGCTAGCATATTGTGTTATTTGTCACACAAACGGGTAAAAATTCTCTGCATGCGTGCGTCTCAAAAGTGCGTGCATGCTGCAGGTTTAGTCCGAGAAAAAAGGTAAACATAGATTGGAATTTTCGTGCATATCATTATAATTCTCGTTACCTCCTTTGGAATCTTATCTAAGAGATAATGGGCATAAAAATGAAAGAAAATAGTATTTCCTGTGTGCGATCAATTGCATATTGCTCTGCCGCAAAAGAGCATTTTAAAATTAATTTCAGGCTGAGAGCGTTCTGCGCTTTAAAACAAATTCATAGCCAATGAAGAGCAAAAGATTCAAAAATCATATAGGCCCAAAAATTTCTTTTGCCATTATTTATATGATTTTAAAAAGCGCATCTTTTTGACTGAATTAAAATTAGAAAAAAAATCAAAGCAAATTGCTCTTATCTTTTGGACAAAAAGGTTTTTTAAAAGGGTATTTTCATTCTTCTACAAACCATATCTTTCACTATTATATTGCGAAACTGGGAAGAGAGAATGAATAGTGACTGTAAGCTCTAAGCTAGATAGAAAATTTAACAAAATAGTGAAATACAGATGAAAAATAGTTTTGCAAATTAATTGTACATCATCCTTAGTGGATCGCGAATAGTAGAATGAGATGGCCTTCTTAATGCGTATTATTACAAACATACGGTATGCTTGTCTTTTTCTTTAACCAATCGGAGAGTAATACGAGCACGCCAGCGTAAATCGGAAAGATAAAAATAGCTGAGCTGGCCGTTCTTTTGACACAGGCATGGAAGAACGAAAATCTATTTTGTTGAAAAAATTGAACTAAATAAGCGTCTGAAGTGATTGGATAAAATAATTATACTTTTATTACATAATTTTATCTTAATATTTACATAATGATACAATTAGTAATATTAGAGGGGAACTGACATGGAATACGACTAGACAGGAATTTGAAAATTGATATTTAAAACTAATTTTAAAATGAATGAATCAATTAATTAATGATAAATCTTTATTCGATTCCTTTATAGTTCTAAAAAGAATAATAAAATTAATCATATGTCATACCAGCACAGTATGGGGATTCTGGAGGGATTGAACCTAAATAATATTGTATGAAAAACACTGTTGATGCTCCTTCCTTCTGGCAACAAACGGCCATGTAGGGGGCTGTGACCCCAGAAGTTGAAATACATACCCCTCCAAATTACTATAGACCCCAGAATTCTATTTTTAGTTATATTTTTGGCGATTTACCTTATTCTGACCTCCTAGAATTTAGGTGCTGCATATTTAAAATTTTTGTTACATAAAATAAACTAAATAATAAATATCATTATGCCTTTGAACTACAAAATTGATAAAAAGTTCCTCATTATCCGCTTTCAAAAATATTTTGTATCTTTGCTTTTTTCATTTATTTATGATATGTACATCAATAATATATTCAGTTCAGAAGTGTAATACATCACATAGTGTCTGTCTCCTCAGGCAAGCATGTAGTTCAAAAAATATTGCCCGTTTTATTATTTTGTGCAAATTTTATTCTGACCAGCCAGCTTTCTTCGCAATTTTTCTTGTTCAATTAAAGTTCTTATATATGCGTATCTACCATTTTGTATTTATTCTATTCAGCGGACATACGCCTAAAAATGTAATAAAGGCATGGCTTGAAAACAACAACAAATTTTTACCTCCTGATATTTTAATACACAAGCTCACTAAGATTTTGCTCGCGTTCCTTGGGTCTATATGATTTTTAAATCTTTTTGCTCTTCATTGGCGATGAATTTGTTTTAAAACGCCAAACGTTCTCAGCCTGAAATTAATTTTAAAATGCTCTTCTGCGGCAGAGCAATATGCAATTGATCGCACACAGGAAATACTATTTTTTCCATTTTTATACCCATTATCTCTTAGATGACATTCCAATGGAGGAAATGAAAATTATAATTATATGCACAAAAATTCCAATCTATTTTTATCTTTTTTCTCGGACTGAACCTGCAGCATGCACACACTTTTGAGACGCACGCATGCAAAAAATCAAAGCAGATTGAAAAATTCTTTTTACCATCTGTGTGACAAATAACGCAATATGCAAGCTCGCGATCTACTAACGCCGAACGCAATCTTTCTATGGCCGAACACACGCTGGCTACGGTAAAAGCGCTTACGTTCTACTGTAGTTGGTCAATCGTAGTAAATCACAGCGGCGCTGCGTTTGCAATTTCCGTGACAAGAACTGTATTATGATGTAAAAATGACGCACAAACTTGCGTTTTACAGTCATTTCCACCTTATTTTGCCTTTTTTGAATCAAATAGGAAAACCAGATTGTGTACACACCCCCAGGATTAAATATTTTGGCATGTTTTTTTTGAACTTTTGCCGGTTTTACTCTCTAGAATTTCGCTGCTGCCCATGTATGATGTGTTGTTTAGACCCCTGAGAATCAGGCAGACCCTTAAATAAAATCGATAGATCCCCAGAATTGAATTTTCCGCACTCTGAGATTTTAGCCAGTTTTACACCGCCCTGGCCTCATACCTGGACGTGGAGGGGAGTGGTTTGGGGGGTATGCACTATATCCGGGCGTCGGGGGATGGGGGGTTTGGGAGTATGCACCCCCAGAATTCAATGTTTGAAATTTTTTTGTTTTTTTTCGCATTTTTTTGATGCCAATGGATAGTGCTCGATGAGAAACGTTGAAAAATGGTGTTTTTTCGCCATACCACCATTTTTAGGGCCATTTTTTGACTTTTGAAAAATCTTGCACCCTCCCTCTCAGAATTTTGGTGCTGCTGACGTATGGTATGCACCACCCCCCCGAGAAACCAAAATACTCTCCAGAATTCAATTTTGAAAATTTTTTTCGCAATTTTTTGATGCCAATGGATAGTGCTCGATGAGAAACGTTAGAAAATGGTGTTTTTCGCCATACCACAATTTTTAAGGCCATTTTTTGACCTTCGGATAAATCTCGCACCCCCCTCCCTGAATTTTGTTGCTGCCCACGTATGCCTGGCCTGACCCCAGAATTAGAATTTGATCGCTGTTCATGTACGGTTCGGAGTTTGGCTGGCTTGACTCAATATCAGACATGGGCAGCGTATGTGGGCAGCAAGAAAATTTGGGGGGGGGGGTTGCAAGATTTTTTGAATGGTAAAAAATGGCCTTAAAAATGGTGGTATGACGTAAAAAACACCATTTTTCGACGTTTCTCATCAAGCACTATCCATTGGCATCAAAAAATTGCGAAAAAACGAAAAAAATTTTTAAAAATTGAATTCTTGGGGGGTGTTTTGATTTCTGGGGGGGGGGTATTTCGGTTTCTCGGGGGGGATGCATACCCCCCACGCCCAGGTGTGATGGGCAGCAGCTAAATTTGAGGGAAGAGTCAACATGGGCAAAAAACCAAAAAACATACCGAAAACTCAATTCTGGGGCTTATCGATTTTGAGGGGTTCAGATTCTGGGGGGAGGGGTGGTGTAAACCACACGTGGACGTGGATGGGGTTATGCACCACACCTGAGCGTGGGGGATATGCACCCCCCGAGATACCAAAATACCGAAGACTTTTAAAGCTACATAGTTCCTAATAACACGCCTGTTTCAGTGCGTAATTAATCAATTACGTTGAAATTTAAGGTCTCGGTTACGAGGACGCGAACTTTTGAGAATGTTGGGCAAAACAACTGCCTCATCTAGCGCTACATTTGGCACATTTATGGCAATCGGCTCTGGCTTGAGGTGTTGAAATTGTGCTGTGAAAATCCACTATTTTCTTGCTTCGCGCGCTCAGATTTTATAATGTTCATTCGCCTTAATTTGCTTCCAATAATAAAGTGTAGCGTAATTTAAGAAAACAGTAGCACACAATACAGTAGCCCAAAATGTAGGGCACTACCAGCAAGAGAATTCTGGAGGGGGTGCAATCGCCTGAAATTGACAAAAATATTACTAAAAATAGAATTCAGGAGGGGGTCTACAAAAAATCTGCGGGGGTTTTTCAACATCTGGAGGGGTGTATGCCATACATGGGCAGCACAGCACCGAAATTCTCGGGGGAATGTGCAAGATTTTCCAAAGGTCAAAAAATAGTGGTATAGCCATTTTTTAACGTTTCTCATCGAGCACTATCCATTGGCATCAAAAGATTGCGAAAAAACAAGTTTGCAAAAATTGAATTCCGGGAGGGGTGGTTTGGTTTCTGGGGGATATGCCCCCAACCACACTTGGGCGTGGGGGTTCCAGGGGTATGCAACCCCCAGAAGTTAGAATGCCCTCCGGAATTCAATTTTTGAAATTTTTTGCTTTTTTAGCAATTTTTTGATGCCATTGGATAGTGCTCGATGAGAAACGTCGAAGAATGGTGTTTTTTCGCCATACAACCATACGTGGGCAGCAAGAAAATTCTGGGGGGGTGCAAGATTTTTTGAAGGTCGAAAAATGGCCTTAAAAATGGTGGTATGGCGATAAAAACACCATTTTTCGACGTTTCTCATCAAGCACTATCCATCGGCATCAAAAAATTGCAAAAAAGACGAAAAAAAATTTTCAAAAATTGAATTCTGGGTGGGGGTATTTTGATTTCTGGGGGTGCATACCCCCCAAACCCCACGCCCAGGTGTGCATACGACAACTTTTAAGACCATTTTTTGACCTTTGAAAATTTTTTCACCCCCCCCAGAATTCCGGTGCTGCCCACCTATGCCCCCAACCCACAAGCCCATATGTGGTGTATTTCCCCCTGACGCCCATGCGTGGGCATTATCCGAAGGCCTGTTTGATCGGTCGAATAACGAAAGTTTTTGATAATTTTGACGATTCAGAACAAGATCGGCCGAGGCTAAAAATGATGGATTTCATGCGCGAATAGACATAATCCTTAAGCCGTATTTATACTTCACGCAGGATCGCGTCGCAGGATTAAATGACGTGACTTTTTCTAAAAATAGCACATCCTGCGAAAATCGTGCGAATTGACGCATCGCGCCGTCCGTTTGTACTTCCTGTGAAAAATCGTGCGATAATCGACAAAATTTGTTGCACCGCGTCTTTGATTTATACTTGCTGCGATTTCTCGCAAACTCGACTATCCTGCGATAAATCATGCAATTCTCTCTGCGAATCTTGCAAATCATCGCATGATTTTTTCGCGCATATTTTTGCTCATTTTCGTCCTCGCCTGACCTCATTACAAATTCAAAGCATTGTTGCGTGACATGAATAGATTTAAGTAGGTACGTCGACCCGCGTCGATCGGCGTTGTACATGTCAAATTTGACAGTTCAATAGAAATGTGCGCAAAAAAAGGACGCGAATTCGCTTCCGAGCCCAATTTTGCGAATTCGCGTCGAAAGGTCAACTTGTTACTAAAATTAGTAATTTTTGATAGTTTTCGCGGAGATGAACGCGATGAAGTATAAACTGAAATGCGATTCATCACACGACGAAATTTCTTGCCTGTGCGAATTATTAAGCGATGCGAACTTCGCAGGTAGTATAAATCGAAAAATTGTATCGCGGACAATCCTGCGATTCGCACGAACAATTATTCGCGCGATAGTATAAATCGAATTCGTGTGCTTTGCCCGATCCTGCGACTGCGACATTTTGCAAGTTCGGCGCAATGCGTGAAGTATAAACCAGGCTTTAGAGTTGAAAAATTTCGATAAAGCGAAAATTTTTTCAATTCTTGTCATTGAGCTCTGTCTGCTATAGGTCGAAAAGTTGATAGTACAGGCGAATTCAACACTTCCTGTGCGTAACCGGAGTAACGTTTATCAACGAGCTCTAGCCGTTTGCGTATAAAAATCGCAGAAAACTCAAAATTTGGTTTTAGGATTCTATGAGACCTACCATAGAGGATGCAAATTTTTTAAAGGTCAAAAAATGATATGGTAACAATGACATTTTTAAACGTTTCTCATTAAGCACTATCCATTGGCATAAAAAAATCGCGAACAAAAATTTTCAAAAATTGAATTTAGGGGGATATTCCGGTTTTTTTTTGGGGGGGGGTATTCGGCTTCCTGGTGTGGTGAGTGCATATCATACCTGGGCCTTGGGGGTTTGGGGCACACCCGCAGAAACCGAAATACCACCCAGAATTAAATTTTTAAGATTTTTTGTTTTTTTTTGGCAATTTTCTTGATGCCAATGGATAGTGCTTGATAAGAAACATTACAAATGGTGTTTTTCGCCACCACCACTTTTGAGGCCATTTTTTGACATTCGGGAAAAATCTTGCACCCCCACTCAGACTTTCGGTACCGCCCACCTAAGGTGCATACCCCCTAACCCCCCGTTACGTGTGGACCTACATAACCTGACCATAGATGGGCGCAGCCTTATTCAGGGGTTTGAGCGGTGCAAAACTGACAAAAATCCCTAAAATTCAATTCTAGGGTCTACCAGATCATACGTGGGCAGCACCAAAATTCTGGTGGGGAGGGGGTGCAAGATTTTTCAAAGGTCAAAAAATGGCATTTTAAATGGTGAAATGGCGAAAAAACAACATTCTTCAACGTTTATCATCAAGGTTATACATTGGCATCAAAAAATTGCGAAAAAACATGAAATTTTCAAAAATTGATGGTACCTATTTTGGGTTCTCGGGGGGTTCATACCACACCTGGGCGTGGGGGGGTTTGGGGGTATGCACCCCCCAGAAACCAAAATACCCCCCCCCAGAAATTAAAATACCCCCAGATTTCAATTTTTGAGAATTTTTTCAGTTTTTTTTGCAATTTTTTGATGCCAATGGATAGTGCTTGATGAGAAACGTCGAAAAATGGTGTTTTTATCGCCATACCACCATTTTTAAGGCCATTTTTTGACCTTCAAAAATCTTGCACCCCTTCCCCCAGAATTTTCTTGCTGCTCACGTATGGTTCATACTCCCCACGCCCAGGTGTGTACTACCAGATTCCCGAGAAAGCATACAAGGGCAGCAAGAAAATTGTGGGAAGGGGGATTGGTCGAGTGAAATTGCTAAAAATGTTACTAAAAATAGAATTCTGGGGGTCTGTAGTAATTGCAGGGGTTTTCAACTTATAAGGGGGAGATGCAGCAGACCATAAGTGGGCAGCAGTAAAATTCTGGGGGGAGGGGTGCAAGGTTTTTTGAAGGTAAAAAAATGGTCTTAAAAATGGTTGTATGGCGAAAAAAACAAAATTTTTCAACGTTTCGCATGAAGCACTCATTGGCATAAAAAAATGCTAAAAAACAAAAAAATTTCAAGAATTATTTTTTTGTATCTGGGGGTGTTCGGCCTTCTAAGGGGGTACGAGACCTCCCCCAACCCCACCCCACGCGTGTATATATGTACAGTAAGCACCACACAAGAATAGTATTACGCAAAGGTACGTAATCTAACCACACGTCAGGTGCGGGAGTAGGGGTTAGACCACACCCCTTAGAAAACAAATCCCCCCAGAATTCAATTTTTGAGAATTTTTTTAGTTTTTTCCCGCAATTTTTTGATGCAATGGATAGAGCTCGATGAGAAACGTTAAAAAATGGTTTTTGTCGCCATACCACCATTTTTGAGGCCATTTTTTATCTTTGAAAAATCTCGCACCCCCCAGAATTTTGGTGCTGCCCACCTATGGGTTAGACCATAAGTGGGTAGCACCAAAAATTTGGGAAGAAAGTGCGGGGGAGAAGGGTGCATTTTTAACGGTAAAAAATGGTGGTATGGCGAAAAAACAACATTTTTCAACGTTTCTCATCGAGCAGTATCGATTGGCATCAAAAAATCGCGAAAAAAACAAAAATGTCAAAAAATTGAATTCTAAGAGGGGGGGGTATTTTGCCTTTTTTTAGGGAGGGGTATTCGGCCTCTTGGGAGTACCTATCTTCCCACGCCCACGTGTAGTTTAAACTCCCGAGAATCTGGCGGATTCCTCCAAAATCGATTGAACTTCCAGAATTTAATTTTCGGCCCGTTTTTTGGGATTTTTGTCCGCTTTACACCATTCATGTCCCCAGAATTTGGCTGCTGCCCATATATGCTTGTAACACCTCCATTTTAATAGAAAAATAAAGCAAAATCAATACATGGATGAGATCAATTCACGCTTATGCATTTCTGTAATGTCATATGCATGTACCTAGCCTATGCAGATTCGAGACTATCGTATTTCTAGGCTCACGTTTTAAACGATATGTAAATGGATGAAAACATTGCCGTCATAGGTGGGCAGCACCGAAATTCTGGGGGGGGGTGAAAAAATTTCTGGGGGGGGTGAAAAAATTTTCAAAGGTCAAAAAATGGTCTTAAAAGTGGTTGTATGGCGAAAAAAACACCATTTTTCGACGTTTCTCATCAAGTACTATCCAATGGCATCAACAAATTGCTAAGAAAGCAAAAAAATTTTTTCTGGGGGGGGGGTATTTCAACTTCTAGGGGGCTGCATAACCCCCCAAACCCCCACGCCAATGTGTGATTGCCGTCAGTCTGTTCGACACAACTGTGATTTTCTCAATGTATTCGACAGTAAGTTGAGAACTTTATTCAATTCAGTGCACTTATGGGAAACTGTGCACTTTACCAAAAAACCTGGAATTTTTCGAGTGAAAATCTATAGCAGACAATTAAGCTATGTTATGTACATACTAAATCTCAGATAAATTCTAGAAGGGAAGACATTCATTGAAAACTTCCAGACAGAGTTGCAAAGTCCTTTTGCAAAGAAATTAAGCACTTACAAAGGTGGCTATAAAAGTTGATTCCGGATAAACTACGTCCAGTTGTACTATATTGCATAAAGATAGTTTTTGTAGCACTTTCCTATTGCGTGAAATATCATGACTGTATGATCAGTTCAAACCGATGTATATTTCTAAGCTGAATTACAGACGAAAGACCAGTTTTTCGGATGCTACATTCACTTTTACTAAGCTAACTAATGTGTAAAGAATACGATGACAAACAGGAAATGAACAACGTAAAATGATACCCGTCAAATCAACGGAAACGTGTCCGTCTAATGGGAACATTTTTGTCGGATACGGTTCGCCGAACGACAAATGAACGATTGTATTGCTAGCATTGAACTGAAAAGAATTGAGCTTTAGATTTTGATAGAAAGTATTCCTAAAAGATTGATTCAACAAAAAACGAGGACCAAAGTTTACAAATTTTATACAATTTTCAGACCCCAAGTGTGAGTCCGATCGTCTGAGTAATATTTAAACGGCTCATATTGAATTAATATGTACATATGTAAACATATTGTGGAATAAAGGATGCTTAAGCTTCTGTTGTATAAAAATCAGAAAGGCCCAAAAATATAACCTGTACCATTCTAAATTGTCATGCCTTATTGTACAGAATCTGATGTGTTAATTTTGATAGGCAGATTTTCTTAAGACGAAAAAGCCTCGAATCTTCCTAAGTGTTCCTAAATTGCGAGAAAAAACCTCGCGATTTAGCTATATATTTCAAATTATTACAATAAAATCTACTCAACCAAATGCTTTACTCTTTTTGGTTATGTTTATCATGCATCTACGTTCATTTCATTTGTTTATTTACAAACATACACAAGTTAAAAGACAGTTAGCAAGGCCGAATAAGTCCGAAATTGATGCAGTAAGGGTAAAAAGTATTCGCGGATAGAGCCAATATTCCCGGAAGGGTCTAAAAAATTTTAAAAGTCGAAAAAAGAGCCCAAGCATGGATGATAGGGGTAAAAAACGCCATTCATCGATGTCTGCCACAAGCTCTATTAGTATAGAAATCGCAGAAAAATGAAAAAAATAAAAAATTTTAATTTTGACGGAGGTCTGAATCTTCACCCGAGCGAAAGTGCGGTTAGAGACCAGCATTAACAAATAATTACACTACAAATATATGTATTATTTAATAGTTTTGGCTTACATTCGTCGGTGATAAACCACGTAAATCATGAACGTGCATATGGTTCTCAACGATGCTCTTGCCAGGAGCGATGTGAAAGTTTCCAGCAACCTAAACAAGGACTGGAAATCAGTGAAAAAAATTGCAGACTAAAAGAGCTTTAGATTTAAATGATAATAAGGTTTATGACCGCTAATTCAAGATATCTGGGCCCGATTTCAATATCTTTAGGCTTAAGCCAGGCTTAAACCTGACTTCAATGTTTAAACATACGTGGCCAATTTTGAGCCTGGCCACGTATGTTTAAACATTGAAATCAGATTTAAGCCTGGCTTAAGCCTGAAGATATTGAAAGCGGGTCCAGGAATAGAAAGACGAATTAGAATGAAAATGTTAAAGTTTGGCTATGTAATCTTCATTGAAAGATTAAAATAATTAATTGAAGGTTTAGTTAAAACCAGGGGCGGATTTAAGGGGGACGGGTGGGGCGGCCGCCCCCACCCCATTGGCCAAATATATTTGGCGAGATAAAGAATGGATATGCAATTCGGCAAAGATTCCCGATGCACAAAGACTTTTCGGGGCCGTCTTTGTACATGTACAAAGATTTTTGGGGAGACAAAAAGTGCAAAAAAAGTCTGAAATTTGCAAAATTAAATGAGTACTTGTGTGTCAATGTATCTTCATAATAGCAGAAATCGCATTTCAAAGGGAAAAATGTCAAATTTTACGGCGCTTCGCGCCGTTTTAAGACGATTCTTACTGATTTTTGCCCTCATAAAACCAGGAATTAGCCAAAATACACTACCAAAAATCGAACAACTCTGTTTTTACCACACTAAAGTCGCTACCGTACTATATCATAGTACCCGAAAATTTGTGTGTGCAAAATGTACAAATACTTTTAGGATTATCTTTGTACATGTACAAACGGACCTTGAACAAAAAAAACACCGCCTGGAAGCCATTTTCTGTTCATGTAGGTTTCAAAACCATTTTAGCAGCAGAAACAGCTATTTTTGCATAGTTTTCTTACATTTTCAATTAAAAGTTTCAATGTTTCGCATTAAATGCTATAAATACAGGAGATCAAGCAGTACGTCTATCCACCTTAATTTCACAAATTTTCCGGCGCTTCGCGCCAGATTTTTGTTAAAGTCAAAGAAATTCAATGATCTTTTTCGCATAAAATTGTCTAAAATTTTAAGATTTTCAGAAAAAATATTGCATCAAAATTGATTTTATGTAAACGTATACAATGTGAAACACCGAAAAAAGCGCTATTTCGCGCGTTAAGGGCAAATTTTTGGACCTATTTTTGACTGTCTTTGGAAAAGTTGGGATACCGCCCCCCCTTAGGAAAATCCTAGATCCGCCACTGGTTAAAACGAGTTATTTAACGACTGAAATATAAAACACATGGTGACCGAACACAACATTCATGAGGTAGAAATCGCACTATACGAGTATGAAGTAATAAATTTTTTAAATAAAGGCGGACCGGATAGGTATATCATTTGTGAATATGAGTAACGTGGACAGAAACCTAATTGTTGAGTCTAGTTGATGGGTTGGATATCGCAGAAAAACGTCAAAAGTTCCGTTCTCTAAAATTGCAATATGTAGGTACCTTAGAAAGTAATGGAAATTAAAACTTCTCTATTTAAAAGGAATAATTGTTAATTATATTAGTATTTATATTCTCTCTTCTACTGTATTTAGGTCGATAAGACAAAGGAATAAGCGCCCTTTTTTCGACTGGCTCATCAAATTGGCCCAAACTTCGAATTTATACGATTAAAACAGGCTATGGCCAGTGGCCACCACACCTGGGCATGGGGGGTTTGGGGGGTATGCACCGCCCCGAGAAACCAAAATAACCCCCAGAATTCAATTCTTAGAATTTGTTTTGCTTTTTTCGCAATTTCTTGATGCCAATGGATAGTGCTCGATGAGAAACGTTGGCAAATGCTGTTTTTTCACCATACCGCCATTTTTAAGGCCATTTTTTGACCTTTGAAAAATCTTGCACCCCCAGAATTTTGGTGCTGCCCACGTATGATGGCCACTCGTGCACACAGCGTCAAACGCACCTTAAACAGAATAGTAAAACTGATAATACATTAAATACAAATCGAACTAAACCACAAAACCAAAGCTAAAGACATTTCATTTGAGCTTAATACGTTATAACTGGAGAAATACCTTAGAAACCCCAATCGAGCCATAAACCCGACAGCCTTCGCCCTTTTTCGCATTCATCTGCTCGATCCATGACTCCACATTGCATTGTTGGATTTTCGCTAAAGTATTGAATGACCAACCCTTGCGCTTGTATGCTCTTTTTACGTCATCGCAAGTATTGCAACACCTCTAGCACGAAACTGGTATAATGAAACAGGAAACAGGTAAACGACGTATTTACTATTCAGCAAAATCTGGAGTGGAAAGAAGAACATTTCGACCGCAAATAACGTTAGAAATCATCACATAATAACTTTCATGCTAACTTTCATGCTCCACATCGGCTAAACCTGAAAATTCCGTTTTAAAGTGCATAGGCTTTCACAGACAAAGACAAAATTTCGTAAACAAAGAAAAAACGTTGTTCATATGTACGAAATTTCAGAAATATCGGTGACTGCTTTCCAGCGCACGCTTTAATTTAGCACCCCTGACTCTAACTTTATCCATAAATAATACTCGTGTGCTCAATAGAAGCATACTACTACGAAAAAAATACGGACAAAGCCTGAGTTCCGATCATATTCAAGTTTATGGAAGCCGGTTAACACCCAAAAATCGATAGAATAAGTAAAGAAGCTATTTGTCAGCTTTTCTAGCCAAGCTCTTCATCCTTATTTTAAAAAATCAAGCAAAAGCAATTTACGTGTAATGTTATATTTTTAACATATATTTCAAGATGGAACATCGAGAAAATATTATACTGTTTTCGTAGGTTACTCCGGAGGTTACTTAAACTCTAGCACCTCCAATAAAAAATATACTGCGGGCGGAGGAAATATAACGGGCTATAGACCATACATGGTCAGCAACTAAATTCTGGGGGTACGATGGGGTCAAAATGTCAAAAATGACACCAAAATTCAATTCCGGGGATTCATCCAACTTGCGGAGGGGGGTCTTTCAGATTCTTAAAGTCTACGTACACCCCCACACCCATGTGTGCTCTAGACCCTTAAAAGAGATGAACTAAAGTCCTATGAGAAAAATGCAGCGAGATTAGTGCGAAAGAGGTAAAAAAAATCTTGTTAAAAGAGTAGTTGCCAAAAATTATATTCAACAGTGAATGAAAGTAGCTCCATTATACACGTTAAGCAATCAAATTTTGGGGGGAGGGGTAGGATGGTGCAAAATTGCTAAAAATAGCTTAAAAATTCATCTTGGGGGTCTATTGATTTCTGGGGTATTTTGGATTTTCAGCAGGTCCAGACCACAGGTGGGCAGCACCAAAATTCTGGGAGGTGCAAGATTTTTCAAAGATGGTCTCAAAAATAGTGGTATGGTGGAAAACACGATTTTTCAATGTTTTCATCGAGCACTATCCATTGGCATGGAAAAAATCGCGAAAAAAACCAAAAAATTTCTAAAATTGAATTCTGGGGGGTTATTTTGGTTTTTAGGGGGTATTCGGCCTTCTGGGTGGCGCATAGCCCCAAAACCCCCTCCCACGCCCATGTGTGGTCCAGACCCCCAGATATACATGTAATGGCTCGAAAGTTTGGGTGAGGTTCCCCGACCATTTTTAGGGGAAGGAGTAAATGACCTCTAATTCTTGGCCAAAATGGCCAAAAAACCTAAAAACGACCAGAAAATTCAAATTTTTTCAAAAATCAGAGGGGTCAAAAATTTTCTGGCTTTGGGGAGATAAGGAACGACCAACTCTGGAGAGGAGATCCCCATCCCCCTGTTATATGCATGCCTCAGCATACATGTGACGGCTCGAAATTTTGGGACAGGGCTTCTCAGCACACATGGGCGTGAGGGGTTGAGGGTTCATACCCCGCATAAGTTGAAATACCCCCGCAGATTATTGTAAACCCCCAGAATGCAGTTTTAGTAACATTTTTGGCGATGTACCCCATCCTGACCACACGTGGGCATGGAGGTTTGGGGTATGCACAACCCAGAAACCAAAATGCCCCCACAATTCAATTTTTGAAATTTGCTTTCTTTCTCGCAATTTTTTGATGCCAATGGATAGTGCTCGTTGAGAAACGTCGAAAAATGGTGTGTTTTTCGCCATACCACCATACGTGGGCAGCACTAAAATTCTGGAAGGAAGGGATGGAGTGCAAAATTTTTCAAAGGTCAAAAAAATGGCCTTAAAAATGGTGGCATGGCAAAAAGCACAACATTTTCAACATTTCTCAATGAGCACTATCCACTGGCATCAAAATGTTGCGAAAAAAACAAAAAAATTTTAAAAGTTGAATTCTGGGAGGGGTATTTTGGTTTTCCGTCGGGGGGTGCATACTCCAAACCTCTCCACGCCCAGGTGTGCATACCACCATTTTAAGGCCATTTTTTGACCTTTGAAAAATCATGCACCCCCAGAATTTTGGTGCTGCCCACCTATGATCCTGACCCGCCTAAAGTTTGGTACTGTCCATGTATGGTCCCCTCCTCGGCCATCTTTAGGGAGGGGGGTAGATTACATCTGATTTTTGGCCAAAAACGGTCGAAAAACGCCCAAAAATGGGTAATTAATTCAATTTTTTCGAAAAATGGGGGGCAGGGTCAAACATTTTCCGGCTTTTGGGGATGAGGAGGACGACCGACTTTGGGTGGGGGGATCCTTCCCCATCCTCCTGTCATATGTATGGCTCCCAGACGTGCCACATGCATGTGCGACTGTAACTAGATGTACCTACATAAATGAACATTTTAGGTCATTCCAGATATCCCAAGACAGATCATAGCTCCACAGTCCGGATATGTTAAGCACATCATGTTGGCGGGGAGGGGGAGTTGAACCCCCGCAGATTAATGTAGACCCCAGAATTCTATTTTTAGTAAGATTTTTTAAGATTTCCGGCGATTTCACCCATTCAGACCCCCCATAATTTTCTTACCGCCCATGAATGATGTCCATATATGAAAAAGACTTAAAGAATAAGAATTTTGATTTTTTATCTTTTTTCGTGATCGTTTGATGCCAAGTGATAGAGCTCGAAGAGAAACGCCGAGAAATGGCATTTTTCGCTCTACCACAAAGTTTTCGGCCTTCTTTAACATTCGAAAATTGTTACATTCGATCCGGACCTACAGAATTCAGGTTCTCGCCACACATGCGCATGGGGGCGGTTTAGACCCTCTAGTATCCAGTTGACCTCCCAGAATCCGGCAGCGGACCCACAGGATTAAATTTTTTTATATAATTTTGCTTTTTTACTTTTGCGCTACACGCCTTTAAGCTTAAGCGTAAGTTCGAATAAATAATTAATCAAAGTAGTAAATATGCCTGGTTACGTCCAAACATAGGCGTGGGAGGTCTATGAGGCCATGGATCCCCTAGAATCTGAACGACCATTAAAAAATCGATAGACCCTAGAAATAAATTTTTGGCGATTTTAACCCACCACACATTATAGAATTTATTTGCTGCCCATGCATACTTACGCCTATATTCATTATTCACATTTCAACCGCTTAAGATCCTTGCTTTAGAAACTCATTCATAACGCAATCAAAATCAATAAAAGATAATAGAAACTATGTACTCGTAGTTAGTATGCACTTTACGAATAAAAATGATAGAAAATCCATGGAAAAAGAGCAAAGGATTTGTTGAACCACATGATTCTAGTGGGCAGCCCTAAAATTCTGGGGGTGTGCAAGCTTTACAAAAGTCAAAAAATAGGTATTGAAAATGGTGGTATGGCGAAAAGACACAATTTTTCAACGTTTCCCATTGAACACTATCCATTGGCACCAAAACATTGCGAAAAACAAAAACAAATTTCAATAATTGAATTCTGGTGTCTGGGGGTGCATACCCCGAACCTCCCACGCCCACGTGTGGTGTAGGTTCAAAAAATATTTGAAGTGATTTTTTAGGACCGAAACGATAAATTTCTCGATACTTAGTAATATGCTCATACTTTTTAGAATGTAAAAAAATCAACGAAACTGGATGTTATTCTTTCAAAAAACAGAGAAAAATATACAATCGAGCCAAAAAATCGATAAGGAACGCAAGTGCGTACGATAGGAAACGCAAAACATTTATCATTAATCTACGAGAGTCGTCCGATAAGTTCGTGGTAAACATTTATCATTAATCTACGAGAGTCGTCCGATAAGTTCGTGGTATCAATCTGGCAGTAATCGATATCAACATGCGATTTTTTCGCACGTGGCACAGCAACATCTGCTTCACATAAGTTCGAAATCAATTTTTCTTTTGAAATTGAAAAAAAATTGAATTACTTACTCCGTCTATTCAGCCAAAACTGAATTTTAGTGAATTTTGGCCAAAAATAGCTTTATCACAAATGTACGTTGCAGGAACACTGTCTAAAAGCAGCATAATAACGTTGAATTATCTCAAGTCAAATATTGGCATGATTCATTAGAAAATGAACTCACGAAACCTTTTGTTTTGAGATGTTTTTTTAGTGGCTTTAATCTGAAATGAAGCGAGGTACACAACTTCTAAATTTTTTCCAGAAAAGGGGAGAAGATAGAAGAGATGGTGACTTTGAAGATGTAAAGCAGAAGCTGCAACATTACTCGCAAAACGCAAGTTTATATCTTATTAGGGCTGTGCCGGGGCCGCCTTTTTTGCCGGGGCCGGGCTCCGGCCGCAAGAAAAACGTGCTTTACCGTGCTCATAGTACGGCCCTATCCTACCACCTATGTATATTTATATAGGAGCTGTGCCGGGGCCAGGCCCCGGCCCCGGCCCGGCGCCGGGGCCTAGGCCCCGGCCCCGGGCCGGGGCCAGGCTGGCCCCGGCACCGGGGCCGGGGCCAATGTTAGAGTTGATAATAATGTAGAAAATTGATAATGTTTTGGGCAGATTTACCTTCAAACTCAATTTCAAGCAAACCACAGATCTTGCTAATTCAAATCTTTATTTCACTATGTCAGATTGGTGCAAATTTCTAGTTAATAATCAAAATTGACATATTTTAAATTGCAATTCATATAGACGAGCATTTCCAGCTTGCTTGGTAGCAGACAGCTACGTCTATCAGAACAAATAGAATAATAAGCCTAAAAAAGTGCAAAGTAAAGCACATTGAAAAACGCATCCAAGTCAGAGGAGTTAAATCCATACATGGGCAGCTCAAAAATTCTAGGGGGTCCAACATTTTTCAAAGTCAAAAAGTGCCTGATAATATATGGTAGAGCGAAAAAAACACCGTTTTCTCGCGTCTCTCAATGAGCTATCCATTAGCATCAAAAAACCGCAGAAAAACAAAAAATTGTGAAAATCAATTTCTGGGGGGTCTAGCGGATTTTTTGGGGGGGGGAGAATGAGAATTCTGGGGGTCTGGATCCCCCGATGCCCATGTTCTGTTATATCTTGTAATCCGAGCAAATATTAACGCTTGACGTGCATATCTACAAGCAAGAATATATGCATAGGTACATATAAGGGGTAGGGCAGGGTCGTACTATGAGTATGGTAAAGCACGCTATTATTGGCCCCGGCCAGGCCCGGCCCCGGCCCCGGCACCGGGGCCTAGGCCCCGGCCCCGGCCCCGGCCCCAGCAAAAGGCGGCCCCGGCACAGCTCTAGTAAAGACCTTAGTGACGGAATTTTCGTCGTCAGGTGAGAAAAAATGATGAATCGTCGCCTGCGGGTCGACGTTTATAGAAAAATGCAAGCGTGAGCGCTGCCTTCGTCGATAAAGATCCGACGGAAATAGAAAAATAATGATGACTTTACCACGATACACAAAATCTTTACCACGGACGCTTACTTAAATTGCGCACTGCCACGATCGCGGTCGATACAACAACAAAGGTGAATGAAATGTTACACATTTTCAGATGGCCAAAATGATAGTTTTTGGATCGAAAAATAATTTTACGATGATTGATCAGTTCGGCTGTAGCTAGCAGCCTAAAAGAGGGAACATCCAGTGTAAATACATGACCCGTCCAAGTCTACTGAAGCGACAAGGAACGGGTTGTATTTGCCTTTGAGAGTTACTTAGGTACATAGGTACTTAGATCTGCACTTAGCGCTGGCCCCGATCGCGCAGCCTGGGATCGCTTTCGATCTTTGGACCCTTACAGACCCTACGGCTTCGATCCCCTCAGCCCTAATATTGCTGGCTGCTTCTGGTCGGGTGATCTCAGCAGCTACACCCTAAGACCTAAGGCTACCTACCTAATCTCGGAATTTGCCGCGGAGGTCAGTTGACCTATCTCAAGCTCAAGTTGAATATTTAACTTATTTTCTAATCAGTGCCTGATCCGAAATGTTTTTGGTTCCTAATACATGTAGCACAATAAACTTTGAAAACAACAACAACGAGCTCTATACCGATCAATCATCCTTAAAGATTAGATAATATTTTTGATCAATTTTTGGTTTGAGAAAAGAATTAAGATTTCCAAATAGAATAAGCAAAGATATGGAATTTACCTATCCGTCCACTCTGATGAGTTGAAATCCTTGACGTGGGAATTACCGACCTAACCCTCGGTATATCCAAAAACCCCTGGGTAGGTTTTCTTCGATTTATTTCAAACGCCGAATACACGGCCTATAGCCGGACACAAAATAAAGCAAAAAGAAAAACGAAAACGTACGCAACTATACAATCGTACGAAGGCCAACCAGACTGCCAACAACACTAACTACATTGGCCTCAAGAGACCATTACAGTAAAATAAAAGTAGTTAAGCAGGTCCCCTAGACCGTGTACAAAGTATAGCCCGTGCTTAAGCATAGGCTATGTTGAAGCATAGTCCTGCGTTGAAGCATAGGCCATATGTTTCGTGTTGCGATCTAGGGGATGACGTCACACTATACTTAACCTCAACTATGGGTATACTGGAGACTATTTTAAATCTGCGGATCAAGTCAACCAGGTATACTTTACACTACAGCAAGAGTACCTATTTAATGCAGGGGTTAGGTGGGGGCTATCAGAATTTTATTTTTTGGGGGATAACTATGAACACCGCTTACTATACTAAATGCGTACAATATTCTAACTTGCGTATCCCTTGACCACTTTACACTTTACACTCGAGTAGTCTACACCACATCATAAAACCGTTAAAAATAATGAACCAATATATGAATCGAGCTGAAATGTTCAGAATATAAAGACTACATGCCAAAAATAATGCATACGGAAAATCGTGAACTGGCTTACTGTAGCTATGTTATAACACGTTTTTTTCAACCAATGGCTGGATCGGACTAAAAATTTCAGAGTCTGTTAAGTATATGTTAGGTATGCTATGTACAAAATTTTGGCGCGCAACCTACAGTATACCAGCATGAGTTCACACTTTTGCGTAACTCAAGAACCAATGGCCGGATTGAGCTCAAATTTGAGAAACAGCATATACGCGAGTAACTTATTCTTTACACATTGGCTTACTGTAGGTATACTGTAGCTTTCTGTATTTTCTATATCTCACAAACTAACAGTCAAATAAAGCTGAAATTCAATAAATTAGATGTATATGAGTCAAAAATAATGTGCACAAAATATAGTGCATGGGGTTACTGTAGGTATGCTACAACACGTATCTTCTGATTCGCTGAGCTGGAATTTCGAGAGATTTAACAAACACGATAGAACAGTGCACAGGACTACTATAGGCAACATTTAGTAACCCATAGTGTGGAAAAGTATTATGCACGTTTTCAGTGTGTTCATACAAAAGATCTGCAGTCTACAGAGTGATCCTCTAGCTTTAGGTTGGGGGAGATCTGTGCGAGACAGTGGACCCTTTGTAACCTTTTTCACAACCACCATTTGCTCACTATGCGTCGCAAAATGTTGCCTATAGTAGTCCTTGTGTACTGTTCTATCGTGTTTGTTAAATCTCTCAAATTTCCAGCTCAGCGAATCAAAAGATACGTCTTGTAGCATACCTACAGTAACCCTATGCACTATATTTTACATACCTTATTTTTGACTCATATACATCTAATTTGTTGAATTTCAGCTTTATTTGACTGTTAGTTTGTGAGATATAGAAAATACAGAAAGCTACAGTATACCTACAGTAAGCCAATGTGTAAAGAATAAGTTACTCGCGTATATGCTGTTTCTCAAATTTGAGCTCAATCCGGCCATTGGTTCTTGAGTTATGCAAAAGTGTGAACTCATGCTGGTATACTGTAGGTTGCGCGCTAAAATTTTGTACATAGCATACCTAACATATACTTAACAGACTCTGAAATTTTTAGTCCGATCCAGCCATTGGTTGAAAAAAACGTGTTATAACATAGCTACAGTAAGCCAGTTCACGATTTTCCGTATGCATTATTTTTGGCATGTAGTCTTTATATTCTGAACATTTCAGCTCGATTCATCTATCGGTTCATTATTTATAACGGTTTTATGATGTGGTGTAAACTACTCGAGTGTAAAGTGTAAAGTGGTCAAGTGATACGCAAGTTAGAATATTGTACGCATTTAGTATAGTAAGCGGTGTTCATAGTTATCCCCAAAAATAAAATTCTGATAGCCTCCACCTAACCCTTGCATTAAATAGGTACTCTTGCTGTAGTGTAAAGTATACCTGGTTGACTTGATCCGCCAGATTTAAAATAGTCTCCAGTATACCCATAGTTGAGGTTAAGTATAGTGTGACGTCATCCCCTAGATCGCAACACGAAACATATGGCCTATGCTTCAACGCAGGACTATGCTTCAACATAGCCTATGCTTAAGCACGGGATATACTTTGTACACGGTCTAGGGGGACCTGCTTAACTACTGATAAACAAAGATCAAATTAACGTAATACTGATACACTTTTATCTCAGATCGAATGTTCTCGATTAACACAAGCGGTATGCATTAAACAATTACTATTATCATACACTTAACTCTATATTACCGGACAAGTATCTAAATGTTTTTTATTTTTGAAAATTGGGGAAAAAAGTGGGAAGACCGAAGGCATAGCCCACAGTACACTATCGTAGATAGCTACTAGTATTGGCTATGTGATGGCTACCGCGAACTGCTAAGACAAGTTCGTCTATACGTGTAACTCTCGCAGTTACATTTCTGTTGGGTCTATATAGATGAAGCGGGTCTAATGAGATTTTTTCGGTGGGTCATCTACATAGATGGGCAG
This sequence comes from Mermis nigrescens, assembly GCA_036768485.1. Taxonomy (NCBI): domain Eukaryota; kingdom Metazoa; phylum Nematoda; class Enoplea; order Mermithida; family Mermithidae; genus Mermis; species Mermis nigrescens. Next base: position 20,328,572 of record JAVLUZ010000157.1, read on the forward strand.
CACCGAAATTCTGGGGGGGGCGAAAAAATTTTCAAAGGTTAAAAATGGTCTTAAAAGTGGTCGTATGGCGAAAAAACACCATTTTTCGACGTTTCTCATCAAGCACTATCCAATGGCATCAAAAAATCGCTAAAAAAGCAAAAAAATTTTCAAAATTTGAACTCCGGGGGGTATTTTTATTTCTGGGGGGGGGTATTTCAACTTCTGGGGGTGCATACCCCCCAAACCCCCCACGCCCATGTGTGGTCATCTAATCATAGATAGCGCGTTAGCGTGTACCTATAATATACTTGGGACCCCCTGCATATGTAGTGTTGTAAAAGATGAGAATTTTTCGCAAGATAAAAGATGAAGATTAAGTTAAAATTTTAAAAATTAGAAGATAAATATAAAGATAAAGATAAAGATAAAGAATTAAGAAAGATGAGGATAAAGTGTACATATGTAAATATGGTCGCCTGGACTCAGGAGAATGATGTTTGTGAAGTGCAATAAACGAGAGTGGGTGATGTAAAGCAGCAAACTGAATGCCCTAATTTTTACACCTGGGATCAAAGAGGTGATAGGCATTAAGCACACATAAATATAGGTTTGGGGGTTTACCCGCGGTATCTGACCCCCTACAGCAACACTGGAACACTTCTGTTTTATTTGTTTTTTTAAAGATAATGAAAAAAAATCGATGCGGGTTTTCTGAATTTTTTTACACTTCTACCCGTTGTATAAACAGCATATAAAGTTTTACTGTAACGTAACATATAGTTCTTAAAGTTTTGGTCGGTCACACATTTTTCCTAGCTCAGGTTTACATTCTGTTTAGTCTATTTTTTAAATGTAGACAAATGAGTAAGCTTAAAACGCATTTTTTGAAAAGTGGCTTATTTACAGAGTGACAGTATAAAGAGTGTAAAGAATCTGAGGGTAAAAAACCATTTTGGCCTATTTTTTGTCTGCCAACAACTCACGGAGTCCCGAGAAATCTGTTGTAGCAGAAATGTACTACAACTCAATGGCTACTTCCGGCTTACCAACAAACTTTTTGGCAGTCAATACGGAGTTAGATCTAGGAGTTTAAACTTAACACTCTAATGGATCGTGTAAAAAACAGATTTTGTCTCAGATTCCATTGTCAACTTCTTCGGTTATAAGTCGGAATAAATTGAGTAGAACAAGATTAAAGCAGGTACGTTTCAAGGGCCACACGTCGAAGCATATTTGGCTCGAAAAAACTCAATATTGAGTTATTTCTGGGGGTGTAAAGCTTGAAATCAGGGGTGTAACATGGGGAGAAAAAACACGTGTTTTTCCTCATTTTGATTGATCAATCTCAAATATTTTGCGGAACAGAAGTCTTCCGCACACAAACTTACTACAGTTTAAGGGCTACAAACTGGCCCAAATCGAATTTCTTTACACTCTATGAGGAGTTAGGTTTCAATAGTGGATGGTGGAAGAATATGCTTTTGTCCCTTTTTTGTGCGCCAATTTCACCGTTTAGAAGTTGGAATAAGTCGAATAGGATAAAATTAAAGCACTTACAAAGGGGTATACGTCATAGCCAATTGTATTCATTTACATCAATACTGAGCGTTTTCGAGAGGTGTAAAGTCAAAAATCGGGGTGTTAAACGTGTTTCTGTCTTGTTTTTTTCTGACAACTTTTCTGCTTATGAGTCTGAACATGATCAAAAGTCTAATAATGTACCAGGAATCAAAGGTGATACGTCGGTTAGACGCGTTTCTTTAACTCAACAGTGGCGTAAAGTGTTTTGATATTTATTTGTCGGCAGACCATTATAGAGAGTCGATTTTTTCATAAATATTTATCGTAATATCAGAGTAATATAAGAATTTCGAATCTCACTAAAATCTCCTTTACACACGGTGGTTGTGTTAAGTTTACACTGAAAATTGACTTAGGTTCTAGAGCGTTGCGGAAGCTTAATTTTTTTTAAAATGTACTATGTAACGTCAGAATTACGAATCTGACTGTTAGTCTTTTCTACACCCTGTAGTTGTGTAACGTCTACACTATTCATTGATTTTTGATGCTAAGTTTACAGTAAAAATTTATTATACTTCTAGAGCATTGCATACCGTAAATTTTTTTCAAAATATGTCCCGAAAAGTTAGAATTACGGAGGTGACTGTATGTTTTCTTTACACCCAGTAATTGTGTAAAATTTACACTGAAAATTAAGTTCAGTACGAAGCATTGCAAAAGCTTAATTTTTTAAATGTTTCATGTAACGTTAGAATTAAAAATCTGAATGTAAGTGTTCTTTACACCCAGTAGTTGGGTAAAATTTATGCTGAAAACATTTAATAGGTTTAAATAAGGTAAAGTTGTCTTGTTAAAAAAGATAGTGCGGATGATCAGACTAATGTTGTCTTCTGCGTTCTTGAACTGCCGTCATTCTTGTGGCATGTTACCATATTGTGTTTAATGAGTTACTTAATCAAATCGTGATAATAAAAAGCGGAGTACTAGGAAAGAAAAATGTTCCGATGAACAAAAAAGACGAATTTACTTGGAATTACGCATCATTAAGGATATAAACGGAGAGGACTAAGGAAAAGTTATCTATGTATGCCTGAGAAAGTTGTTAGAATCCACTGAAAATACGACTTCCACTGAAGAACGCAAAAAATCTAAGTATTTTCTGCGGCTTCTGAAAAAGCGCGCCTTCGCAAAACGTCGTTCATTGCATCAGAAAAGAGAGATAATAAGGAAGCTTTGATGTGTTTTAATAATCGATTTAGTTTCTTATCAAAATTTAATTTTTCCTTCTATATCTAACCAAGATTTATAGTCTGTTTCACATAACTTCGCGCATAAATTTTAAGAATTTTCATCGACAGTAAGCCGAAGGTTACGATAATTATATTTCAGATCAATGCTATAATCGCAATCTGTCAGGCTTATTGTCGGAGATAGTTTTAAAATTTATGACCTAACTTGTGTGAAACAGAATATAGTTAATCGTCAATGGCTCCATAAATAAATTATGACAAGTACACAATCATGTTAATAGCTGCCCTATAGCAATGCGTGCCTACACATTATGTCGTTTTTTGATTAGTGATTGCTTCTCTTTTAGGAGTATAAGCTGTTCATGTTATTTATTTTTACGTCGGAGGTGCAACTCCCTTCTGCAGACCGCAGAATATACTTCGATTTTTTTGCGTTCTTCAACGGAAGTCGTATTTTTAGTGAATTCTTACAACCTTCACAGGCATATATATGTATAGGTAACTTTTCCCTAGTCCCCTCCTTTTGTGCTCTTAATGATGCGTAATTCCAAGTATATTCGTCCTTTTTGTTCCATCGGAGCATTTTTCTTTTCTAGTACAGTATAAACGAGATTTTTTTGCGACTCTATCGATATGGAGGGTCTGACGAGATTTTTTCGGTGAATCTTTTTATATAATGGGCCTAATTGAGTTCTTCGGTGGGTCCATCGATACACTGGGTTTAATGAGCTTTTTCTTTGTATGTCTTCAAATACAGTAGGCCTAATGGGACTTTTTCGTTGGTTGTATTGACATGACGAGTTAGCAGCCAGCTTTGTTGATGACTAGCATCATCGGATATCGACGAAGAAGGGAGAGTCAAAAATTATCGGTCTTCTCGTCTCGTCAACTCTATCGTCCTTGCGAATCATCGATATATACCAACTCTATGCTAACCAAATATGCAAGTGGGAGATGGTGGATCTGCCATAGAAAAGGAAAACGGATAATTGTTTGAGGAAATTGAAAAAGGCAAACATCTGACAAAAATTTAAACATTTTACAAAATTATATACATGACATTGACCTAGAACTCTGAATTGTGATAGTCTTTAACGTAAACCAATTCATCTCAAATAATGCTGTCTCACTGACCCCAACCGGGCAAAACTCCCCCTCCCACATTGTTAACACTCATATATAAATAGTGAACAATTTCTGGGGTTCTTGGTGGAGCAAAATTGCAAAACAGATCAAGAAAATTTGATTCTGAATCTATCGTAATCTGTAGGGGTGTTTTGGATTCCGGGGTTGTGTCTGAATTCCACAAACCCCACGCCCGCGTATGGTCATACTGCGTACGTATTAACGCATTTGGATATCGGGCAAAGAGGGGGTGTAAACACCTCAAGAATCCAACAATCCCTGCGCGAACCACAGAAATTTTTTAATTTTTCCATTATTTTGTGATTTTTCATGCCAGTCTTTTCTTCCATCATCAACTATGTGGACCCTTTCTTAGACTTTCGAAATTCTTAAACCACGCTCCGGATTCCTCCAAAGTTCGGCTCTGTGTATTGGTGTTGACTGAAGAGACAGACATGGATGATAACAGACGATTTTGAGATTATAGTAATTTTTATACATTTTTCCGAAAACAATAACTAATCAAATCAGAGAAATAAATACCGTCATTTCTATAAAACGCCCTAGAATTGAGTCAGACTTACATAGTCTAAACGCCAAAACTTTTGCGGCGCTTCGTGTCGTATACTTGTATAGTCCTTGAATGCAATTCTAAATTTTGATCAAGTATAGTTGCACACATAGGTGGGCAGCACCAAAATTCTGGGAGATGCAAGATTTTTCAAAGGTCAAAAAAAATCTTAAAAATAGTGGTATGGCGAAAAAACACCGTTTTCAACGTTTCTCATCGAGCACTATCCATTGTGATCGTACGGGGACCCCGACCCCGACCCCGACCCCGAAAAACCCCGGCCTAAACCCCGACCCCGACCCCCGACCGGGGGCATGATTTTTCGAGTCGGGGTTGAACCTTTTTTCGGGGGTGAAATATAGCATTTTATTTGTTGGTACATAGAAGGATTGTATAAATAGCAAATAAATTCGGGACAAGGACGATTCATTCACCAGCAAAATTAATATCTTAAACTCGACACTCGCGATATTTCATAAAAAGTACGCCTGATCGCCATGTTGTTAAGACGTTACATACATGTTCGCATATTTTCCATTATGAAGTGCGCCGAAATTACTGCGGAGTCACAGGCGTAGCCGGGGGGGAATGGAGGCACATGCCCCCCCCCCGGAATTTTTCGGAAATTATGTTGATTTTTCCGGTGCAATGTGTCCATAACATTGAGTTTAAAAAGGCACAAACGTCAAAATTTTCCGGCGCTTCGCGCCGAGTCATTATTATTTATTGTTATACAGATCCGATGAATTTAAAAGCTTGAATCTGTTAAAATAATCCAGCACTTCGCAGCACTTTAGTGATTTAATGCACTATTAGTTCATTGAATGAAACTGCACATGCTTGTTGAACATAATATGTTTGCGTACCAATTTATCTATTCTCTGCTTTGTTTATCTTTCTTTACAAGGACTTATAATTCTATTTTAAATGAAAGGAAAGGTCAAATTTCCTCGTGTTTTTGCACATTTTCTGTTCTCTGAACTAGTTAATAAGAAGGCCACAAATGGGCCTGAAAATGGTAAGAACAAAATTCTCATTGATACATCTTTCAATGACTTATTGGTTGCGACCCGTTGCTGCGCTACATATGTACTTAGCAGAGGTCGAAAAACGCATTTCAGTTCAGAAGTTTTGTGCAGTGTAGGTGCTCATCAATTTTAAGTTTTTTTTGGACTTAATTCAGAACCGAGATTTTGCCAATTTGCGAAAATTTTAACTTTACTAATTAAAAATTAGAGTGCTTTTTTACTAAATTTTCGGGGGTTCTGCTCTGGACCTCGCTGGTGGCGCTTGAGCGCGCCACCCCAGACCTTCATCCGTACAATCTCGTTCTACATGTTGAAAGAGATTTTTTGGAGGACAGAAAAGGTAAAAGGATTAAGAATTTTTAAAAATTTTCGGGGCTTCGCGCCGCAATTAGTTTATCTGTTTTGTATGATTTAAGCGGTATAAATTGAGTTTAAAGAGTAAAAACGTCAAAAATTTTCCTGCGCTTAGCACCGCCAATTATTGTCTTAGGGCGGTAAAATATGACTGAATTTCTTGATGCTTAGCGCCACTTATGATTTCCGAACTGTTTGTCAATAAAAAGGCGTAAATTCTACATGAAAACGGTAAAAATTTCGAAAATTTACGGCGCTTCGCGCCATTGGCTCCTCTACAATCAGTGCGCCATAGAAAACCGTTATGAAAAAACCGTGGAAGAATACGAAAAAGCGAGAACGATTAGTGAGTAAAATTGAAAGTAATGCTAAATTGCTAAAACCATGCTTGAACTTGGAATGAAAATAAAATGTTGAACATAACTAGCTTTATTAGTATGCTCTACAAACAAGTGAATGTATCGTTTTTATCCTTTTCAAATTAGTATGATAATCATGCAATCACTGTTTTTTTGTACGAGCCTCTTTGTACATGTACAAAGATCTCCGAAAAAGTCTTTGTACGAGCGAAAATTTTTTTGTACATATAACGTGTAGATATGCAATTGAATGTACACATTTTTACATACTACTATATTGTTATCCGTGACCCGCACGCTTCGCAAAAGGTGTAACTTTGTCCTCAATTCAGCTGGTTATATAAGTTCGGCCCGAAACGCCAAAATTTTCATGACTCTTAGGTTGAAATCTTATATAAAATTCGATTCAGCAAGTTAAAATGACTTGTGTTACACAATTATAAATAGTAAGCGATTGCAATGTGCTGAGTGAATCTCATAATAGACACCAATTTGCTGATGAATTTAATGCAACGCAAAGATAAAAGAGTCAATTTTATCTTCAAACGGCAGAAAACAGTGCAAAGTTGTTTAATAGTACTTTTTTCTGCATAAAATCTATATAAAACAGTGGAAATGTAAAAGATGCTTCAATCTGTACAAAGATGCTTACAGATAAATTTTGGAGTGTTTAGTGCCCGCGTTTGGAGCTTAATAGAATGTAATTATGATACTCGGCGCGAAATGCCGAAAATTTTTAGAAATTTTGCCAAAAAAAACTCCAAAAAACGTTAAAATTACTATTACTTTACCCCAAAAAGTCTTTGTACATTGTACAAAGATGGCTCCAAAAATCATTGTACGAGCCTTAAAATCTTTGTCTCGTACAAAAAAAAACAGTGCATGCAATGTTAATTGTTAATCTTCAACCCCGACCCCGACCCCGACCCCGACCCCGAAAACCGGGGTTTTTCATCCCCGACCCCGACCCCGATCGGGGGTGAAAATCTGACCCCGTACGATCACTGC